>CM060951.1:168397211-168407211 GCA_030765055.1 Mantis religiosa
TGTTTACTAAACGAATACTTGCTTGTCATCAAATGGGACATGATTTTAAATAATACAGAGCTGTTCAACAATTAAACAACATATGAACACAAATTGTGTTTTATATTTAAATCTAGATATCAAGCGATGTACGGAAATAGTTATTGTTTGTTTATTATCTGTATTATTCTGATTGCGGTTGTTATATTCTATGTGCTATGATTAGATGAATACCTTTTGGAGTATCTATACCTATTTGACAGAATGTATAGCATAAGCTAACTGGAGGAGCACGTTTTGTACGCCGCGTTTTTATGCTTTGTGTTCGTGTCTGAAAGAATCCATGGTGTAGACCAATAATTCTAAACGAGGAAGATTTTAGTGACATGTTTTTTTCTCCGTTTTTTCTCCCTACCAGAATCCATGACATGGAATGGATACGAGACGCCCTTTGTCTGCCATATTTCACCACTGTTTGTCAGTCGGTCAAACTCAGATACGTAAAATAGCAGGACCGCAGTTTCGCTGCTGAATCTGTAAGGGTCATTTGGATGCCGTGTGCAGTATCCAGGTGAACAGAAAAGCGTTTTGTAAAGTTGTTCTTCCTTTTAGAAACTAGCCGCTCCTCTTAGAAGACTCAATTTTTCATCTTAGCGTATACAGAAATTCCATTTTAAGCAATTGAAAGAATGGGTTAAATTGCGAAATTAATTTAGGTGATTTCATAGGTGCTTATTAAATACATACTTAATATATTTACTGTATATATACAACCTTTGACAAAAAAAAGGAGTGGAATCGGAGACCATATATTTTTCTAAGTCCACATCGTTTCCAGGGCCGTATTATAATGGTGTCACGGAACGCGTCTCTTTAACTCGTCCTACTGGATCCTCTCATAATTGTATCAATAATAATGAGAATGTTCACATATTGTGTATTGTTTCATATGTTTCGTGCGTATTCACATAGGGAATTCTTTCTTTCGCACGAGTCTCATAATTAACTCATAATGGAGTCTCATTTACTAAACGTGTAGTTAGCCGAGCAGTTATAGGCAAGCATGTAGGAGCTAGACCTAAAAAGGTTCAAATCCCAGACATCATTTCGAATTTTTTACTGTGTGTAAAACCTGTGCTTCCATTACTCCCCTCATTCTGTGGGACATGGATGAGACCAAATGCCTAGTGAAATTTTCACGAAGGGATACTTCGCATTATATGCCAGATCATTTATAACTGATTAACAAGCCCGAACAACCAATATTAAGGCAATTTTCTGATAACATTGCATTTATTTTGAAAATGACAAAAAATATGTTATTTGTCTTTTTATAAAAAATGTGTCTAAAATATCATTTGTCATCCTCTGCAAGAAAAACATAAGTCATTGCTATTTAAGAATAATATAAACAAACATACACACCATTTGAACTCACGTTGGCCCACTTGAGAGACATGCGTTTTACCGCTGGGCTACTATACATACGGCCATCCCACAAAGCATCTCCCTATCTATCGCTTAGGTTTGAAATGAATCCAGAGTAGTATCAGAGTGTATATCGGAAAAATTAGTTGTTCTTTCACACTAGCCATGTGTAGGCCAAATTATGGAATGATAGAGTAAGACTGAAAACTCCAATGCCGTTGAATTTTTCAGCCTGACTCTACCTCTCCAAACTGTATATTGTGAACGTAGCGTTATCGAATGCTTCCGATGTTTTCCAAATGGAACTTTGTTTCTGGTAGCTGCTCATTTTTTTGTTCAAGGATATATAAAGCTGTCTGAACTTATCTGTATAAATAAAGCAAATTCAGATATTAGTTATTTATTCTGCAATTGGGGGTGAAGTTTAAATACAACACAGTTACAATTAAGTTATTCAATTTAAAGCTTTCTCATACACAATATTTTTTGTACTTTTTGTGATGCGTAAATATCAGGGCTGTTCAATAAAAAATGATCGCATTTTTTTGACAACGTATCTTTACTCATCCTCATCATTTTGATGGTCCTTTTCAAAATAGTCTCCCCTGAATGCGATGCACTTGTCCCAGTGTTTCTTCCAGTCTTCAAAGACATACTAGAAACAATTTTTTGAGAGATCCTTCAAAATCGCTTCCGCAGCCTTCACCACTGCTTCTGATGATGGACAATGCCTCGAACGAAGGCGTTTCTTCAACAACATTGACAATATGCGGCAGCGCATTATCGTGGTGCAGCATTAAGCCTGCTTCACGAAAATGTGGTCTTTTGCGCCTGATTTGTACTTGAAATGTTTTTCAGCACATCTCCGTAGTATTGTCCAGTTACTGATGTGTGTGCAGGTACAAACATGCCGATACACCATTCCATGAATATCAAAGAATGAGATGACCCAACTTTCCCAGTAGAAGCAACCACTTTTGCTTTTTGGGTGTTGGTGATAAAGGAGATTTCCACACTGTTTGCTCTCAGGTTCAAAATGATGTAGCCAAGTTTCATCAGCAGTGATTACGTTTGAAAGAAACTCCGGATTTTCCTCTAACATCAAATCGGTAAGTGATACTGAACATATCTGAACTTACCTGGTTCTCACAGGCGGGAACCAGGAGTACCAACAATGAAACTACTACGGCGTGTTTCACATTAAGCTAATAGAACGTAATAATATTGAATTTTAGTACGAAAAATTATGACCTTAAAATTATGATCATTCTTTATTGAACAGCCCTCGTATATAAAGATGATGGTTTTCCGAAGCGCGAACACGCGACGTATAATGCGAGAAACAGAATAACTCGAAGTCGATTCTGAAAATTTTCAACGACTGCCCTTGCGACTTAATTATGATGATCGCAAAGGCTAAACACAGGGAAATTGTAGACGCTTAAATCAAAAGGTAAATCCGTTGGAATCATCAGAATACGCGGGATCAAGATACACTCTCCTTTGTACTTTCCTTTGATGATTGTTGTCTTGGTGACGTTATTCATTAAATTTTTCACAGTTAGTCTCGTCCCATTGCACAGTCGTGGTTGGTTAATGTTACGCAGCATGATTACAACTGGTCCTACTTTTAATTTTAAATTGTGAGCTGGGATTCCAGGCAATTCTAATGAATTTACAAATTCTGTGGGATAGTTCATTACGTTATCCTGGTTTATTATTATGTCAACTCATCTTTACGTAACAACTTCCCTGGAAGAAATAGACACTCCAGAACGCAATTCTGACATACTAACACGACTATTAGCATTACAGATGCGTCTCGCTGCTCATCAGTGCGGACAACACGTTAGCTATCACATGTGATACACATTTGACTGACTTCTACGACCTAAGTCAGGTCGTCTTATCCTTGGCATAGTAAAAATGTTTCCACGAACCTCACAAAGTCACAAAAGAATTAAATTAATTTTGTGTCAGTTAAATTCACATTCACGAATTCACAAACACAAAATATAAAGAAGGTATCAGACGATTCACTAACATTTGACACCAGTTATTGCCTGTGGTTCAAATATTTATATTGTCATAGTGCGTTCGGGAATTAATTTTGTGTCTTTATCGAAAGGCAGATATATCATCATGCTACATAAAATATATGTCTTGATAACAAATGATAGACTATTTAATAAAATAGGGTAAGCGAAATAGCTTTGAAGACTTTGGCAAGAAGTGGAATATCTTTCTACTTTGTAATGCTTTTGTTTGTCTAAAACAAAAGAAGGTTTAGGCATGTGTTCCTTGGAAGTTTCCGTGGTACTTTTATATTTAGTTAATAACCCGGTCCTTTATCATATAAGGTTTTTTCTGGTCTTTTAAACCTTCCTGGAACTTATATAAATATTTCAAAATCAAAATAAGGCAAAACGGTTAAGCCGTTCTCGAGTTTTTGTAAGACTAACAAATGTCAATTCATTTATATGTAAAGAGCTATGATCTATTGAGAAATTGTTAATTATATTTATGAATAAAGCGTTAAGACATCTTACTCTTTCCTTTAAACCCTGATAAGACGGAGAATTTATTTGCAGTAATGTTATTAATAACATCGCTATGAAAGTTCCAACTTACATTGTAGTAGGACGTGATTGTCTGGGTTACTAAACAAATACCTTGTAATATACTTCATTTTATTCACCCTCTGGCTTAATATGTCATTTAAACAAAGTGTAACATTTGTGTTATATTATGCATGTAATACTGAAAATGCATGCCATTTGTGTATTTGAACTACGTTTGATACACTTATTCTTTCAATTACTTACAATAATGGCATAGCACATAACTGTAAACTTTACCTCGTGGATAAACACACCTGTATCAGCCTTCCTCCCTTGAATACAAAGGCAATTTAAACTTGGAGTAAACATAGGATGTTGACAGGATGAAGAATTGTCTGACAGCGCCGTAATTTGATATAGACCGCTGTTTGTGCGTCTGTGTCTGCTAATAATGTAAACAAATGTTTTTGTGTTTGATATAATATCATAGAAATATGAATGTCAATACTAACGTCATAGAATGCGCAAACTATTTTAAAATTAGATGCTGTAGCAATGTTTGAACCTTAGGTAATTTAGCCAGTAAATGGTTATTCATAAGAGTTAGCAGAATTGATTTAACTAATAAAATGGTTTCAATTTTACCCTCTTCACGTTTTTGAATATTCCAAAATGTTAGTTTTAGATTACCACAGTATGCGTATGTGCGAATATATATGTGTGTGAGAGGAGGGCCGTGGTAGAAGAAGACACACTCCAGCTTTCCCTGGTTGATCAGAGAAAAAGCACTTGAAAACCCATGGACTGAGTGGGTGGCCACAAGGGATGGAACATGGGACCTCTCTTATGCGAATCTCGAGCGTAATCGCAGAGCCATCTTGGTGGATTATGGGCACCTTTACTCCATTCCTTATTGTGTGCACAAGTTTCCTACAGAATGGCAAAGAGGAGAAGGCAAGGGTAGATACTTATGAATAAATTAAAATTAAAATACTTATTATTGCAAATGAAACAACTTAAACATTTAACAGAAAATGTTGCAAAAACAACTGTTTATAATCCATAGAAGATACAGGAACATTCTTAACGTTCTGGTCTGACTAAAAGATGCAGTAAAGGTAACCAAATTATCGTGATAGTAATTAGAGTATTATCCTTATATGGCTTGTTAGAAAGTTTCGTAGTCAGCTGATTTTGACGATTGTGTGAATAAATTAATGGTAAAAATTCATACAAAATGGATAGAACTGAATATGAGCAGTGATGAAGTACTTAATTTTTAGGAGTTCAGTTCCAAATAAACCAAAAGTTAGATTTCATATCAAAATGTTTTTCCCAACTTTTGGACGGATAAACCCTAAGTTGCTGACTTAAATTGTGGTCGTACATCCATTCAGGATGACAGGTGGTCAGGGTGTCCGGGCAACCAGGACAAGCGATGCCATGACAAATGTTCACGATTATACACTTGAGATGACTGAAGGTGTTCAATAAAGTGAGCTGGGAACATTTCGATAGGCCTTGTCCACTATATTTTACAAAAGGTTTTGATAATGAGAAAACCTTCCGCTTGAGTAATGTCAGATGAACATTTCAGTGTAATACCAATATCTCTGAGGTTTCATAATACTAGATTAAATATGGATTTATGTACACATTGTCACCACTTTTCCCGGCAACGTTATACAACTTTGAAGCAAAGTGCGGTCTAGCCTCAGTCTCGAGCAAAAGTCCTATCAGAGGGTGTGCGTGGATATATAGGAGTAAGGATGTCACTAGTGACACTAAAATCCAAGCTTAAGACATGTTTAATGATTGCTTCTCCTTTTCATCATGTAAATCGCGAAGTTTCTGAGCAAGCGACACCAATCTCTATTACTGCCCAGAGTAACCGTATGTGAAACGCATATTACGCCATAACACTTAATTCGCTATTTACGCAGGAGCAGATAATTTCTTCTCGGGTCACGTCTGCCCTGCTGGACAGGCAGTCCAGCTGTGTCCAAGATTCCCCTCACGAAAGCTGTCTTTTTCACACCAAAATTCCTTTTGTTACCATGTGGTCCTTTGTATCTTTTGTTTAGATGACCAGCTACTAAGGAAGGGTCCGCACTTCTTGTCAAGCGTTTGCCAGATGGACCGCCAGTGACGATGGTTCCCCCAGAGTTAACTCTTCAAGCAACATGCCTTTCACATTTAACAAATATACCAAATATTCATATGTAATCTATTAAGATTCTTTAATTATTGAATGCTTAATTTCTGTAACAACATATAATCCAAGTAACGGACAGCGACTTATGAAATTGCACCAAAGAAAGCAAAATCAGTTCCATCTGAAGGAAACTGTTGTCTGCGATTGTCATGGTATGGTATTCATTAATTACTTACAGAACGGCAGAACCATCTGCAGTTAGTTGCGCCTCAGTACTTTGTCAGACTAGGAATGCTATTCAGACTAAACTTCCAAACCTCGCGGAAATAATTTTTATAGCGATAAGGTATCTCTTTTCACACATCTGAGATTGTTACCTGCAAAAGTTACACCACTTGCAAATGCTTCCACATCGACTACACGTATTCACCGGATTTGGCCATCAGCGATCCCGTTTGTTCCTAAAGGTGGAGAGGTGACTGGGGAAGCGGAAGTTTAAATGAGTTTGAAACTGAGACAGCGTATTTTCCACAAATGTCTTTGGTAACATTAGAAATCAGGATATCAGGCAAAAAAGAAAACTTTCGAGAAATTCATGAATGGCTCTACTTATGTTAAGGAAAAGGATATAAAAACATAACACTTAAAATCTAGACAACAGCCAATAAAGATCAATAAAAATGAGGAATTGATGATAGAGAAAAATATAAAAACGAGGTGAGGTACCATTTTGAGGCACAGTGAAGAACTACATTAGAGTGAACTAAAAGAATAAAGATTTCATAAGGGGCTGAAGCATTCTTATAACAAAAACACACTTATAGAAACTACAAAGAGTATTTGAAGAAAGTAACATTCTAATAACGATCAAGAAAAATAACTAATGGATAGACAAAAGAAAATAAACATTGAACTAAGGTGAAACTCGATAGCCTGAGTTTTTAAACCGTGATGGAAGCAGAAGGGAGTAGAATAGTACAACTGAACAGGATGTGGGACATTTAAACGTTTAGCCAAACTATTATTTAAACTGTATAGTGGCTCATATACACAAAATGGTGAATGTAGGTATATTATAAACATTGACTGTCTCCAATTACTGTTAAATTATATTATATACATTCAGTAAAATATTCAGTACAATCAAATTTATACAGTTTATCAGCAGATGTTCAAAGAAAGTGCATAAATACAGATTTTCTTTTAAAATTGAATCATACAAATTCTAAAACCAAGGGTTTGATTTGCAAATTCCTACAGTCTCTTCAATAATAAAACAAAAGTACAGTATTTTAGTGTATAATTATTAAATTTTAAGCAACAGCGAATACTTTGCAAGTGGTTAATGTAATTAAAATTTGTATTTGGAAACAGGCATCTATATATGTTGAGGAACTGTTTTCTTACCTTAATAAGGTGTCATCCTTTTAATATTTTAAGATAGAAATTTCAGTAAAATTAAATAGAACATCACAGATTATTGATGATGTATATTATATTTATAATTTAAATGCCTCAAACGGAATCCTTTCACGTAATTACATGTTTAGGAAGTGGGAGCTTTTCTGTGGCAATTTAAGTCCTCCAACGTTAAGTCATATCGAACGATTAATGAAATGGGTGAAATGATGCTCAAATGAGTCCGGAGTCCATGGAGCTTAGAGTTACACGACATTCGTCTATCAGGATAAGGGAAAACCCTGGAAAAACTTCATCCAGGTAACTCACCCTGACCGAGATTCGAACTCGGGACCTCTTGAACGTGAGGCAGACATGCTACCATCTACGCTACCGAGGCAGGCTGGGAGCTTGTATTTATACTATGTGAGTTTTCTTTTTGAAAATACGTAATATACTTATAGACTCATAGATTATTTTATAGAAAATGGTTTTTTATTGAGACGCTTTAAAAAACGAGTGTTTTCGGTAAAGAATAAAGAATGAATTTCTCTACCTAGCGAAGGGAACATTTAGGGAGAATTAAAATGGCATTTAGAAACATCTATAAGATGTAGCCTTGTTTTCAAAAAGAGCTTGTTTTTCTATAACATCATGAAAATAAGCTTGTGATGTATATATCTTGTTTATTATATTTGTAATATATAACTTGGACATTTTTGAGACTGCTACATTTGTGCTTTTTTAATGCTTCGTATATAAATACGAGAAATTAAGTGAACTAGAAATTATAACAAACTTCTTATAAATAAATTCGCTTCAAAATTAACTTTTGCTAAACCACCTGTATCATATTTTGAAGTACGTACGATAAGGCAGTGTGGCGATAGCAGAAGAGCTGGAGTATACCCAAGCACAACGAGCTTAGTTTGTCATGGATACCATGGCAACCGATCGACTTTCTTCTCCTATTCACTCCTTAGGTTTCAAGTAAATGAGACTTTCTTCAGTTCCTTACTGCAGTACATAGAATGTATAGCAGGGACAGCTTACATCGATACCTTTGAAGCTCTTTTTGCAAAGATTTGTTCGTAACGAGGTTTATTTCTCCAACATCCAGAAGACGTCGTGGCGCTTCGAACAGCTATCCAATTGCTTGTATTCGTCAGGAAGACCTTGCACTGTACATAGCTTAGTGAACTAAAGATATCAGTCTATTGTTTACGAATTGGGGTATAAAGAATTATCTGAAGATTTTTCTTATTGTTACAATATAAAACATGATTATGACAAAGTAAAGAAGACATCCAATAGAAATACTTCTATACAATTTTCACACCTTTGAATCAACAATGCCGATTAATCTTTTTCAATAACATTCTAATTATACAACATAAAATTATACTACTGCTGAATACTTTAAACAGCCAATAAAACTTAGAAAAAAATTAAATCTTGGATCATAGATGACATTAGAAGTCAAACTTATAAGATATAAAGTGACAGAAGACAAAAAAGGCAAAATTTTCAATTTTCAATTTATTAAAACATACGAAGGTCATAGACATTCATTAAAAGTATTATAAAATGTATATAAATGAGTAGTACTCGGATTACTTAGGAAGTAATAGAAATGTAACAGAAAGTTCTAGCTTATCGTTAAAGAAGCAAAGGATGCTATGATAAGAAATTGACCAATATATACCAACAATGGTTTTAATTCATATAAGGCGTTAGATGCCTTTTTCTTGCATGTCCATCATCCTACTTCAAAAGATTTATTTTATTTATAGGTTTTCCAATTTACAGCAGTTCTCTTGGTCTCTGCTTTCCAGAGATTGCTGTCGCTCCATTGTCCTTCCAGTACCCTCTTCTTCATATGATCATATATTTCATCGTGCCACGTTCTTCTGGCTCTTCCCCACTTTCTTCTGTCTGGTACTTCCTACTTTAGGACTTGTTTGGGCCACCGTTCTACCGGCATCCTTTGTACATGTCCATACCACTGTAGAGCTGTACTGGATATTCTGTCTATAACAGTTTCTAGTGCGTCCATTTCATGTCTAATGTAGGGCTTTTGACATGTTGTAACTTTCATATCCTCATACTTCTTCGAAGTCCATTCATTCCTGTCGCTAATATTTTCTTCTGAATTCTTCCATTTAATGTCCAACTTTCGGACTCATATGTAAATATACTTTCTATTATTGTTTTTAAATTTGTTGTTTAGTCTTTCTAGTCTTTGATAGTATATTTTTCACAAATGCCAATCTTATCTATTATAGACCCTGGGTACTTAAATTGTTTGACATATTTAACTTCAATTACTTAAACTTACCGAAGATCTAAACATGAACGATGCAGGGTATTGGCAACGTGCCTTCTGAAACATAACTATCTGATATGGATGATGCAGTTAATCCATTTGTATGGTCATATACCCTTCGCTTTATGTGACATACATTAAATTAAACTAAAA
>CM060951.1:168409711-168528379 GCA_030765055.1 Mantis religiosa
AATCATTTGCATATTGGTTTCAGATTCAGAAGAAGCAAATGCAAAAGCAAAACTAGTGGGTATTTTTGGAATTAATCAGTGAAATAATAACGTAAAATCGCTCACGTAATAGGGGAGAGCAGTCTGTACTCAAAGTGAAATAAATCATAATCATGAAATTCCAGTTATAAGATTATTTGAATGAAAATGTTTCAAAACTGAGCCAAGATGTACTGTTAAATATATATCAAAATTTGCAACAATATAGAACTAAAATATTAGATTAAAACAATCTGAAGTGCTAAAGGCACATGCTTTCCCCATTGTTCTTCAATAACTAGTATTCCATGAAAAAAGAAAAAACATTAACGATTTCCCATTTGAGAAAATTATAAGTACAGTATTAGATTATACAAGTCAATAACAAAGAGTATTTTGGAAGCAGTTAATGTCACAAAAGTATATATGGCAAATTGTAGTTTTAAGTAGAGCTGCAGGTTTTGTGAAGTAATATTTTTATATCTCTTACAGTTAACTTATGCAAAAATTCTTCAGTGAAGAGGAGTAAATTAAATTCAGCCATTCAATTCAGAATTTTCGAAAAATATTCCAGTAAAGAGTAGTTTGACGTGGGTGAATTTTTTTTTAACTTTTCCGTATCATATACTTGAAAGACTGAATTCGACCGAACTTTTTGAAATTACGCTGTTTATAGACAAAAATACACACAGACACTCAGACATAAAAGTGACTTAAGGCAATGTTTTTATTCATTATTCTAAATAATTTTATTTACTTTTAAATTTTCTATCACATAAATAGAGCTAGAGAACATATTGGATTCCCCCCAAAAATTGGAGTTCAGATTGCAAGCAATTTTTTTTAGACTTCCTGAATAAAAAAAGAGAATAAAGTATTTTTGGGAAAAAGTCCGTGGGCAGCTGCGCGCTCACACGAACAAGCTTATTTTTTGGTGTAATTTACGTCCTCCAACGTTAAGTCATATGAATGAAATGGGTGAAATGATGCTCAAATGAGTCCGAGGTCCATGGAGCCTAGAGTTACCCGAAATTCGTCTTTCAGGATAATGGAAAACCCCGGAAGAAACCTTATTCAGGTAACTCACCTGATCGAGATTCGAACTCGGGACCTCTTGAACGTGAGGCCGACACACTACCATCTACACTACGGAGGCGGGCAAACAAACAAGCGTGTTTGTTTATTAATTTATTTGTAGCTTGTATGGGAGGCTAAAATAATTATGAAGGACGGTATCTAAAATAATTTTCTTTTGTTTGCATAGTAGACTAAATTAAATACAAATGTGTTTCAAGGAAGGTGTTGCAGTAGAATAGAACATTAAATATATAATATCTCGATTATTAATGAATATTGAGAAAAACTATTATAACCTCTCTAGAATTTTCTTTCTCTACAAATATTTGCTAGGTATTATATATATATATATATATATATATATATATATATATATATATATATATATATATATATATATATATTCAAAGGGTAATGCAATTGTTTCCAACCCTTAAAATAAGACCTGAAGTTTTCCTGGCGACGAATATGCTCAAGTGGTTCTCGGGAAGCAAGCCAGGTGAAAAGACGATTAGAAATTGACGTTTCGGGAGTGTGCATCCCTCCCATTATCATTATATTTATTAAATGTTATAACCCAAATGAATCACTGGATTTAACACAAATATAAACAAAGACCTTCCTGGTAGGTATCCTTCCCGTAAAGGAATGTAAAATAATACCTGAAGCTTTCCTGGTTATATCCAATGATTCATTTGTGGTTATAACATTTAATAAATATCCTGATGATGGGAAAGATGCACACTCCCGAAATGTCGATTTCTAATCGTCTTATTCACCTGGATTGCTTCCCGAGAACAACTTGAGCAAAGTAAACACTTGTTTGATAAGGTTTGTTACTTACAGTTGTCATTCTGAACACAAAACGCCGTAATATTATTGTCCACGCTATTCGTAACTTTGTATGAATTACAGAGCAGGCACTTTTGGACACTTTTCAGTTAGAGAAAGCTGTTGCTTTAGAGCATTTTCACATGTCTGTTACACTGAATATTATGCGCATCTCATTTTGTTGCTTAATTTTAATCAGTAAATAGCAGTATATTAGGTACTATGTATCAATTTAATATTACTAAAGAAAGAGTAATATTATTGCTTTTTTAAACACGAATGATTAAAAATGGGCAAAATGTAAATAAATGAAGAGAGAAGGAAAGGTTAAAGAAAGACGTGACCAGAATCTGGACGAAACAAAAGCACAGCAGTGTGTTATTCCAACCTTAAACAATGTTTTAAACTTTCTGTTCATTTATTTTATTTTGCAGGGTGATTGTCTGTTCCGTCTGACATTCACCGTGACGCCTCGCTGTGGTACACTTACCATTACATATGTTAGACAGGTGCACTTCTGTATCACTGAACTTATTTTTGTTACGGAAAGTGAATAACATTGTCTCAGGACAAGAATGAGACGTACATACATATATTGTTGAAGACTCATGGGTATTATTTAGCAACTCAGTCACGTCAGTATTGTTGTTGTACTTGCTACTTCAGTCACGTTAGTGGTTACATTCTTAGAACCCTCAGCCCCAAATCTGGCACTGAATTGTCGTTGATCTCTCGGGGGCTTTGGTCACGGTTCCTGCGTTTTGTTTCTGTGCACTGCTAAATTATCCAACATTTTACGTAAATAAATCACAATGTCAATAAAACTGGAAGTGACACCAGTCTGTTTCACGTAGATGGTAAGATAACTTCATAACCTTTGTTTAGTTAGAGATCACATTTTAGAATCAAATATAATTTCTATCTAACTATAACCGGAGTTTATCTAGAAAATAAATGGGTGAGGTATAAAATAAATACTGTTAAATCCCCTTTTGCTGGAAGTTTATGATTGCTTTATTGCTAACAAATAAAACATTATTGCTTACCTCATTTTCTTTCTGAAATTATAAATAGATATAATTACTGAACTTTAATTCTTATTAAGTTCAACAGATGTCGAAACAAAATGTGATCCGATGCTCTTGTATACCTCATTTTGCTATGGATTTTTTCGAAAAGGTGTAATTTCGTATCGAAAAGATGTGGTGGTTGAGGTGGTACTTGCCCGTTAAGTACCTCGTTGAGCCCTCCCGACACTCCACACCTCATATGATTGTATATGTGACGGGTGAGGGCTACGGATGGGAGGTATACAACAGGTCGGGGTTTTTCTCAGGGTAAGTCAGTAAGTCAGTTTCAGGGTGTGGGTGCGTCCTGACAGTGTATGGGTATTACCACATAGAAGAAACCACGACCGTCGAATGTCAAGTTTATTTATACAAGTCGTCCTCTCCACTCGTCACTGTTGTGTTGATGTTATCCGCGCATTAGGCACGATATTTAGGATTTGCACATTGCTGTGCGCGTGACCTGACGGCTATTTTGAGTCACAGTCGCAAGTGAACTTGTAAATTATTAGGACGCGCCAAGTGGTGTATGTAGCTGTGTACGCGTTGTCGTTCCTGGACGTCGAGAGCATTAGTTCGCGCAATAGAGTATTTCCGGAGGATTATTCAACAATAGAGTTTGGTAAAATCTTAATGGTGTTGTAATGTGTGCAGTTTCTCTCACTCGCTAACACAGAGTGTTCGATAACCATCTAATATGTGTTGCTCCGTCCATTCGCGAACACGGACTTTGGTGAAATTTCCGTACGTGTTGCCCCCTTCACTCGCCATTACAGAGTGTTTTTCCTAGCAAACATCAAACGTCGCCATTGCACAAATTTCCCCTTCTTTTCACCGAATTTTGGACACTTTAGAGGTCATGTGATCTGTTACTCGTTGCTTATAGGTTGTGTTTCATCCCTACTCTTATATTTCATCGCAATTTCTAGTTTCTGAGGCATGTATTCCACGCAATTTTCACTTTCCCACGGTCTAGGTAATTAATGCAGAAGCACATGTGTATCTTAAATCCCCGGTGTCTATTCTCTCATCACGTATCATGTGCAGAGGTCATGTGCAGACCTCTGCATCGGCAGGCGGCTCACTGTCGCTTGGGTCTACCCCTCGGGCGATTCTCGAACAACGCCACATTTGTCGGCTCAACACAAGGAAAATTCCTGTGAGGGTAAGTGTTCATTTTCCCGGCTCTCTTTACACGTTGTGTTCACTTGCTTGCAATAAAATATATGTATTGGGATTGCCTGTTTAGTTTCTGCACCTGTATATTTAATCATTATCCTCTATATTTGTTATAACTTAGCTTAATTCATATTGTGGTATCTATGCGCCCTTAATTATGCATTTAATATGACTTTCGCGGTTATTATGCAAATGGTATGCCTAACAGGGACGGTATCGCGATAATTTGAAATTACGGGAGGTACACGAATAAGAGTCCTTATTTGCGTTAGTTTTAGAAATCAAATTAATAAATATTACTTTTATTTTTTTTCACCAAGGATTTAAGCTACACTTCTGCAATATTAGAACTCAGATTGATTTGTATTCAGTGGTTTCACTTGAAGCCATAAAGAACTGTGATCATCGGACAGTGTGCAGAGGTATACAGTTTAATAGCACATATACTTGAAAATCTGACACAAGACACACTTTATATAATGCCTATAGATAACATAATTATATATTTTACAAAATTACTTTTTAATCCACTTTCATTTGACTTTGTCAGTACGTTTCAAAAGTTTTGCACTGGATGCCATTTATTATCATTTCTTAATTACATGTACTTTAAAATAGTTTTATAACAGGTATCATAGATGTATTGGCAATGATTTGTCATTGGAACAGTTAGATTCTACTTATACAGCTACATAAGCATTATCAGGTTAATTTGTCATTCAGATAAACTTGTATAGAATAGAGTCAAACTGAAAAATTCAATGCCATGGCAGGGATTTGAAGCACAGATCTGCTGGATTCCGTGCAGTCGCTCTTAGCCATTGAACTACCATGGCCAATGTACCGTCATTACATTAAATTCTCTAGTTGACTCATATATGTTCCTGGTAAACCACTAAGGGCTCTCGAATTCGAGATACACCGTTTGTGGTGACTTACTATTGTAAGTACTTGAGTTCCAGGCTTCATAATTAACCTCTTATTATTTAATAAGATGGGCAAGAGCCTGCTTCGTGTTCAAGAGGTCAGCTTGAGTTGCTGGATAAGGATTTTTCCCGGGGGTTTCCTTTATTCTGAGAGACGAATGTTGTGTAACTTTAAACTCTATGAATGCTGAGCTCATTTGAGTATCATTTCACCCATTTCATTCATCGTTCGATATAACAAAAAGATGGAAGACGTAACATAAGAACTACAGACAAAGCATTTCAGATGTATTATACGACAGTATGCTCTTTAAAAATCTGATTATCTTTGACCTACCATATCGTCCATCATATATAAATGTGAATTAACAGGATAATTAGATCAAGAACAAGAAGTAGATTTAAGAATAAAAATATTTTGTAACAATATGTCTTAAAGCTTTCCTGTCGGGAATACACCGAACTGATAAACGGAGAAAGTTGATGTTTGTAATTCTTGTATGAAAATGAGTAGTGAAGGCCAACTGAATACAATATATAATTGAATAATTTGCAACATTTTATATGCGGCAACCATTTGTTTACTCTCACTTAGTTATGATATATGTAACTTGTGTTAGAAGTGGATTGGAGTTATGCTGGCTATCCTGAACTTATATTTTATTTTTATCTATGTTCTTTCTTTTTTATTGTTTACCGCTTATGTTTTGTTCTATATAAAAAGGCTTCAAATAAACAGATTCGATAGTTACACAAATCTCTATTGTAACACATCAACAATAACCCAAATAACCATATACTCGTGGAAAGAGTTTAATCATGTGCATAGGCACTAAAAAAAACTTCATATATGGAGCTCGCAATCCGTGTGCGACAAACAGTGATCACTAGAGTCAATGTCACTCAGTTTGCGATGCATGTATGTTAGTCATACATAGAAGCCTAGTTTCAAAATTGAACCTTTTGGACCGAATTACTTTCTGCACAAGGGCGCATATCATCTCGTTTTACAACTGAAAATAATTGAAAGTATCCTAATTTTAAGACGCCATAATCTGTGGAATTTGAAAGAAACCCAAATTGCACTCCAATTAACCTGACATTTTAATGTATAAATCAGGCTTTACATTATAATGTATAGACTAATTTCCTACAAATTTTCAAATTAATTTTTTACTAGTATGTACTCTTTTGAAATGAATTCTCAACATACGGAAAGTATGTTGGCTATAGTAGCTCAATGGTAAAGAGCAACCGGACGGAGACCGGGAGATCCGTGGTTCAAATCCCGGCTATGGCATTGCATTTTTCAGTCTGGCTCTACTCATCTAAACCTTAGTCTACACACGGCTAGTGTGGAAGAAATAATTGATTTACAAGTAACCATGTTAACAAAACTTCACGTCAACATATTTTAATGCTATTTCCAAGCACTTACACGAAATATCATTGATTTATATTGAAGAGTATATTATTTGAAGCAATTTGAAAATGAGAATATACCAAAAACTGAAAACCTGAGAAAAAGAGCTTAAAAACCTTAACAGAGAAAGATACGTCCTATTTTGAACTGTTTCAAGATGGGAATGTACAGCATCTTCTTTTTGCTTTTCAGCAATTAATTTAGTATCTCAGGATATCTAAGGTATCTTTTTAATGCTTGTTTTTCTGTTTTGTGTTCAAATAATGTATGATTTTGTACTAAAATTTCATAGCAGGTACCTTCAAATGATTATAAGGATACTTTTAAGCTGAAATCTATATAGAATTAAAGTAAAGGTTTATAACATCTAACAACACTATAATACATATTTAAGAATTTTGGTGATTTTTGTGCTTTATCACGGAAGGGGTATCCTTAATTCCTGAATCTGTATGTGCCTCCATCAACTTTAAAAGCATCAATTTCACCTATTAGGCTTATGAAGTTTCGGGTTACTGACAATTTTCACGGTGGAGAGAAGCCGCCAGGGGTCTGGTATTGATCTGTCGAATTTTGCATGAACTTTTAAACTCTCAGAACTCTTACTGTAAGTCGAGGGACCGCCGTATCATTCCAGACAAATTTATGAATGCTGTACACAGGAATTGATCTGTCAGTCACGCAGAGTGATTACAATAAAAACAAACAAATCGCTGCTGTAGGGGGAAACATGGAAACAAAAATAAATAAATGAAAAGCTTGTTTGAGCTTTGTTTGTTTTCTTCTTTTAAATTGTGCAACATAAGGTACCGGCACATATGGTCTATGAAACTCGTACATGGTGCACAAGAAATTTCAAAATCTCACAGTATTTCAAGACAACCGGAGTATAAGAGAATAGTGAACATAAAAGTTTAATAAAACAAAGAATGAATAGAAGGCAATTACATGAAATGACACCAATATAGACGTTCACCTATTCGTTGTCAAACTTTTGTGTTCAAATTATTGGCGATAAGGTCTAGTTTACTGCAACGTGTGCGTGTTGTGTGGGTGTGTGTATGTATTGTGTTATAGCTGTAATAAAGAGCAATAGATATTGTGATATGCTTTGAACCATGAACTTCTTATGGATGGAAAGGTCATACAGAACTTGATTGGTATGAACTTTTTCTGTATCTAAACCTACAGCATGTTTACACATAATATTGCTTAAAACTACGGTTTATCGGAGATAGCTACAACTATTTCTGCAATATTTCCCCGAAATCTGCAAGTATATACTTGAGTGCATGGAATCATGGCAGTATAATGTGGAGTGATTTATATTGTTAAGGAAATATTAATATCATCATGCTTACTTCTTACCTACCTGGACCACTCCATTTGAGTTTTGCTTTTTGTTTCTCTTTTACTTCGCTCCTGAGTTTGAAGCCAAACAATATTCGTAGGTTAATGTTTGCCAGATATTTGACTCAAACAATACGAGACATATTCAACCAAAAACTAATGGGGATTGTTGTAAGGAATGGCTTCCAGGCAGTCGTACTCCTCTTTCGATACTAACTGGGTCTGGCCTTAGTTCAGTGACTAATTGATTTGAGTTCAAACCAATAAACGACAGATTTATCCATAATTGATGTGGATAATATAGACTTTATGCCAACATTAAATAAATTATTCTGTAACAAACCAGAAGCTTGACAGTTTCCCCTATATACAAATATAAATTACTGGAAAACATTCCTTTTATGGGAAATTAATTGTTCTTTCACACTGGCCGTGTCTAGGATAAAGTATGGAAAGGTAGAGTCAGACTGAAAAATTTAATGTCATAGCCGGGATTAGAATTACGGATCTTCTGGTCCCGTCCAGCCGCTCTAACCAATTGAGCTACTATGGCCAACGTGCCGACATGACATTAAATTCTCCAACTGACTCTTGTTTTTCCCGATAAACCACTTGGGAGTTCTCATAAACACATGAGACAACCACCTTAATGGTGACTTAAAACATGTAAGTACTTTTAGGCCCGGACTTTATAGTTAACCACTAATAGGTCAATTAACTCCTAAATGGTTTACCGGAAAAAACAAGAGTCAGTTGGAGAAATTAATGTCATGTCGGCACGTTGGCCATTGTAGTTCAATTGGTTAGATCGGCTGGACGGAGACCAGAAGATCCGTGGCTCAAATTCCGGCTATGACATTGAAGTTTTCAGTCTGATTCTACCTTTCCATAGTTTAACCTACACACGGCCAGTGTGAAAGAACAATTAAATTAAATTAATTGACCTAATAGTGGTTAACTATAAAGCCCGGGCCTTAAAGTACTTACAGGTTGTATGTTGCCATTAAGGTAGTTGTCTCATGTGTTTATGAGAACTCCTAAGTGGTTTACCGAGAAAAACAAGAGTCAGTTGGAAAATTTAATGTCATGTCGGTACGTTGGCCATAGTAGCTCAATGGTTAGAGCGGCTGGACGGAAACCATAAGATCCGTGGTTCAAATCCCGGCTATGGCATTGAATTTTTCAGTCTGACGATACCTTTACATTCATTTTAATGCTTTGCATTCGTTAAATTACAAGCAAAATGCTATGGAGTAATACTGTAATATTAATTCTTTCCCAATTTTTATTTACCTTTACTATAAATTAAAACATGTTATCTTTAAGTATGTGTATGAGTCATATATAGTTTTAGTATCTACTATTTTGTTCTAGACATTTCGTTCACAAACTAATAGCTTTCTGATAAATTATGCATTTGTATAAAGCCTTAAGTTTTGTCACATTCAAAATCTTGATTTATTGACATGTAAGGAGATACTAGCTTTAACTGGAGACCAAATACGCTAGGAGGTAACTCAATAGTATGCAATATTCTCTTACCCAGCCCACATTACCTCCTCAAGCGCACCACTGACTTATCCGATTGGCTACAAGCCCTTGGGCTATTTCCAATTAGATACTACGCTGACAATAATGGATTCAGACCACAAGGACTACTTCATTGCAAATAACGCGTTGCGAAAACCAAAATATAAGCAGCAATGTGGAAAGACGACTTTAATTTTGAAGTGCACTTGAAAAATTCTGGGTGAAATTTTGTATTTTTAACTTTCTCAACGTTGGAAATTAATTATTCTTTCACATTGGCCGTGTGTAGGCTAAAGTATGGAAAGATAGAGCCAGACTGAAAAATTAAATACCATCGCCGGGATTTGAACCACGGATCTTCTGGTTGCCGTCCAACTGCTCTAGCTCTTGAGCTACTATGGCCAACGTGCCGACATGACACTAAATTATGCAACTGACTCGTGACCACATGTGTGGTTCAAATCCCGCTATAGCATTGAATTTTTCAGTCTTACTCTATCTTTCCATCTTTTTTAACGTTATTTCCTTCATCTCCTTGGTTTCATTTTCATTATATTAATTCCATCCAAAGTGATGTTCGTTAAGTCAACAATATACTTTCATAAAACTCTAATAACCTCTTTATCTAATGACATACTCGTATTAGATGTGGCAAAACGCCTTAGTCTTGCGACAACCGGATCTGTAGGTGAGGTGTATGTGGATGCTAGTCACACCACTGTTACGCCTTAAAACAACTTTCTGAAGCATTCACCGAGGAGGATGGCTTAGGCGGTTTCGTCTGTAGCCCGCATTCGGGAGGCCCGTGTTTGATTGCCGTGCCGACCTATCTGACCCATGGTTTTTTTCGGGGGTTTTCTCGGGTCGCTAGAGGAATGTTGGTTAGGTTAATTATATACCCCGAATTTCCTGTTCTTCCAATTGATTTCCATTATCATTTCATATCATCTCTGATTTGGTGGTATCTTTCAGGGCAGAAGTGTCGGTGGGAGTCTCGAAAAGCATGGCGGGATGATATACTCTGAGTGAACTACTTCCTCTTCCGAAACGTTGGTTGCCGGCCTCCGGACCGACTCCTGCGATTATCTTCGAACCACTGAACGGGGGAACGTCCATTATCCTGGCCTACCAGGGGAATTTACCATCTAAGTAAAATGTAGGGACCCTGGCGTCGGCACTTTTGTGGATCCTTGGCACAGCCACCCTCTGTCTCCTCTGGGCTCATCCTTACTCGCAGGAATGTCCCACTTGGGAGCATAAGGTACATACAACAGACCAAGACTGGTTGCAATACGGAATCCCCTCCGAAAAAAAAACGTTCTGAAAATAACTATTTTCCCTTTGTTACTTCTTGGGAAGTTGTCACGTGTTTCTATCCTATCTCTCTCTCTTTCTCCGACTGGAATTGTGACAGTAACCAGAACAAATCTCGGCCGATAAAATGCTACTGGCCAGCCATGTTGACCAAAAGCATTCAGTACGTTGTTCGCTGTCGTACGGAGAAAGTGTTATTCCCCAATTACAGTTTTTATTGTGCGGAAAAAACTAGAGTTGTCAAGAACATGAGTTTTACTGGTTCGTTTCATATAGTATACATCTCACAAAAAGATTTCTGATCGACTGTAAGGCCTTTAATATAGCGTATCTCAAAATATTCGCCGGCGACTTCTTCACCCTTAGTGGGCGGAAGGAGAAAGGGACATAGCTCACCCATTTTAAGATCAGGTGTCCCTCTAGCTGAGGGAAGTAGCCATTTCTCATATGTACCCTTCATAATTAGTCAATGAAATGACAAAACTCATATAGGTATTGGTATACAGGTATTAATCCCTGCACAGCATAAGGCGTGATAGCACCAGCCAATAAAACAATCAATGACATCATGAGGTAACATAGAAACGGTAACAAATGCAGTATTACCAGGAAAGTGCTGTTGATTTCTGTGTATAATAGTACCTCTTATTTCCTTGAATCCAACTTATTAAAAAAAGATCAAATACTGAATTAAGTGGAGCTTCTGTTTTATGGATACGTTCTCTTGGGAAATGGGCTTACACTTTCGAGTATTCGCACGTTTGAGAGTTACATCATAGTATTGTTATCAGTGGATTACTTCAGTGCGTTGTGGCAAATGAATCGGAATATTGTATGCTAAATTACAGATTTTGTACTCTGTTTCTACATACTGTTAGGTTCAAAACTTATGTTGTATAAATTCCATTTTGTCGCTTCTATTCTGTTAGTACCTGAAGCAAAATTTAATTTAAATATTTTTAAACTAAATTTCATGGAAGTGCTATATAGAATTTCGTTTACATTTCTCTGTGAGGAAAATAGAACCCTTAGATTCATGCGCGTAAACATTTAGTTAAGTGCACAATTCAATTATGAACGAGAGTACAAACTGGCTTCTCTCTGTATGTGACACGCGCTTAAAGGGTCCCCAGGACGCTGGCTTTGTACGGAAAAACTGTTCTCACCCCTAACCACAATGTCATAAACATCTTAGGATACACTTACCGGGTTGGGGCGGGGTGAAGAATGTTAGGCAAGTGTTTAGAGCCAGGGTTGCCGTTGTTTAAAATATCGTTTAGAAGAAAAAATAATCAAGCTCAATTCACTATACGAAATAGTCATTGATATTTTAAAATAAATTGTAAATAATTAATATATCCTATAATAATACATAATGTTACAACGATTTATAACATAACTGAAAAGAGATATATTACCTATGCTGCTATGGTATTAGTACTTATATTATCCACAAGAACTAAATGCGCATTATTAGCATATCCAAGGAAAGCTTAGTGAAACATTCCAATACCTTGTTGTAGGATCATCATTATAGTTTTAAAAGGGTTAAATTGCACCAGTGTGCCTAAATTGGCGAAGGATATTTACTTGTAATTTAAAGAAGCACTTTGGATATTCTGGTAGTTAATAATAATTTATAAGCAAAGATTGTACGTTGGAGCTTTCTTTATTGCAATTATGAACCAATTTATCCTAAAAAATTTCCTATATTCTATGGCAGCTACAGGTGGTGAATCAAATTTCAGTTGATTCAACAAAGCAATAAATACCTCAAAAGAAAAAAAAAAGGAATTAAGGAAAAGCAGTAAGGAAAATCTATGACTCTTTTTAAATGCTGGAAGCTTTTTACAAGGATGTCTGCTAATTTTACAAGTTTGAATAAAGTTAAGTAGTTTAATTTTTTTTTTGGGGGGGGGGAGGGAGAACATGTTACACAATTTAAATAAATAATCACGTACATTCCGTATAGTAATTAAATGTCATAAACGCTTTAGAACTTGAGAAAGGTTAGATATACTGTTAGGTATATATTACAAGTATGAATGGAAACACATGTTAGCATATCTATGTTAGGTTCGATTTCCACGGTCTAACTACGTACTAAACACTAATAAATTTATAAAACTACAATAACTGCACTAAGTAGAACACTATATAACTTCTATAAACACGAACTTAATTAACACACATAAAAAGCACGTTTGCTAAGCTAACTTCTGAGGACACAAGAAAAACATCGCAACAGCGCTTTAACTTGGAGAATTTAGTGAGAAGGACCACCCCACTGTTTGAGGGTGGAAGTCCCTTATAATTGCTCCCATGTAAGGATCTGTGGTCAGAAGTGAAAGCCTTTCTTTCAAAACACAATGTAACTGCTATCAACATAAGCTTAATTAAAACACCTAAGAAGCACGTTTGCAAAGTCTAAGCTAATTTCTGAGGACACCAGAAAAACATCGCAACAGCGCTTTTATTTGGGGAATTTAGTGAGAAGGACCATCCCATTGTTTGAGGATGGAAGATCCTTATAATTGCTTCCATGTAAGGATCTGTGGTCAGAAGTGAAAGCTTTGCTTTTGCTTTGACGTCGATGGGATGGAATGAATGCGGCTACTATACCCAGGAGCTACCAAGCTCTCCCCAAAGGGGTGCCTGGCACACTCCGGGGCTCTTTCCGCTAGGAAAACACCTGAAAGCTAACAAGCCCCCACCCCAATTATGCGCACCAACCCATCCGGGAAGACTAACGATTCCCTTGGTCAGGCGCCCGGTGATCTAGCAAACCGATTACTAGCTCTTCAGGCTAGCACCCGGGAACTTGAGGCTTCCCTCATCCCCGTCTAAACAGACGTACCCAACATCCCATGGGTATCGGGAACCACTGTCCCCTCGAGTCCAACCCAATCCGAACAACTCCTATTTGGAAGGGATTCGAATGTTTGGCCCGAGGTTCCTCTAGTAACGTCAGAGGTACCATGAGTGCTAGGGGTCCACAGCGCCCGCACCACGGCAGCGGAAGGGGACGAATCCCCTCCACTACGGGGAGTTATGTGCTCATTACGAATTTCTTGTAAACATCAAATCAGGTAATGATTATTTTGAAACTCCGGAATTTTCACAACAGTCATTAAATTAAGTTGCGCTACTTACCAATAATTAACAAAAGTTAAGGTTAACTCAAATGTTGTTGCTTTTCTTTACTGTTGTATCCATAACATGGCTGTACATGAATTTTGTTTTAAGTTATTGACAAATTAACAACTCTGTCTTAAAAATGAAATATCTAACGTAAAACTGACAACTCTTGTCAGCAGCTTACTATTATAAATAAGGAAAACATTATTATTATTATTATTATTATTATTATTATTATTATTATTATTATTATTATTATTATTATTATTATTATTATTATTATTATTATTATTATTATTATTATTATTATTATTATTATTATTATTATTATTATTATTATTATTATTATTATTATTATTATTATTATTATTATTATTATTATTATTATTATTATTATTATTATTATTATTATTATTATTATTATTATTATTATTATTATTATTATTATTATTATTATTATTATTATTATTATTATTATTATTATTATTATTATTATTATTATTATTATTATTATTATTATTATTTATTATTATTATTATTATTATTATTATTATTATTATTATTATTATTATTATTATTATTATTATTATTATTTTTATTATTATTTATTATTATTATTATTATTATTATTATTATTATTATTATTATTATTATTATTATTATTATTATTATTATTATTATTATTATTATTATTATTATTATTATTATTATTATTATTATTATTATTATTATTATTATTATTATTATTATTATTATTATTATTATTATTATTATTATTATTATTATTATTATTATTATTATTATTATTATTATTATTATTATTATTATTATTATTATTATTATTATTATTATTATTATTATTATTATTATTATTATTATTATTATTATTATTATTATTATTATTATTATTATTATTATTATTATTATTATTATTATTATTATTATTATTATTATTATTATTATTATTATTATTATTATTATTATTATTATTATTATTATTATTATTATTATTATTATTATTATTATTATTATTATTATTATTATTATTATTATTATTATTATTATTATTATTATTATTATTATTATTATTATTATTATTATTATTATTATTATTATTATTATTATTATTATTATTATTATTATTATTATTATTATTATTATTATTATTATTATTATTATTATTATTATTATTATTATTATTATTATTATTATTATTATTATTATTATTATTATTTAATTTTCTTAGCAAGAATTTCTAAGCATGTCCAGACCACGCTTCTTCTCAGTTTTATATTCTAACAGCTATAATCCTCTATTTAGTTTTAAGGAAACATTTCCGCTTGTACCACTAGACTATGTTCATGTACGTATAATTACACTGGAATTTCACGTAAACTCAGGCAGTGCAGAAGCAAACAAACAGACTGGGCCTTCCCCTTGAATCCTCTAACCTGTGTACAGGAAATGATGCACAAACAGTTCCGTACACCAAACACAATGTGTTGATAGCGGGAAACAATTTGAGTTCTGGTATGCCCAACTCTTCTGTACACACGAGCTCATTTGTATTCGAAGCCATGAATGCTACAAATGAATTACCAGAACCCTTTTGGGTCGTTCGCTGCATAACTTCATTCCGTTTCGGTGTTTGAGTAAATGCCTTCGTAACTCTATAACCACTAGAACAGCGCCTTCACCGAAAAAAAACTGAACAGCGACTTTACATTGAGATTTTACTCACATTTGAGGCCTCTTCGTTGCTTGTTATGTTGTAGAAATGACATACGTGTAGGTTGGTGAGATTATGAAAGCCGATATTAAAAGACTAATTTATGATACGTCAGCAACGTATTTATTAATGTTATAAGTTTAAGTAAAGGTCTTTATTTAAAAGTCAGAAAATGCATCTGTAAATGAATGAAGCATAAAAGTCGAACTAAAGGATGTAAAATTATAAATAATTTTTGCACTTTTTCAGAAGGTTAACAAATATTATATGTCAATTGCTGCTTTTGTATAGTATGTATTTTGCTAGCGAGTACATGATGTTGTTTGAAAGCGAAGTTATACAGTGTGTGAGAACCAACGTTACATCGCTGCTCTGCGATGGTGGCGTATTAGTGGACAACCCTCAAACTTCAAGAGGTTTGCACCCAACAGCAGTTTTTGGTTGATACGTGTGTTCAAAATTAATGATTAACAGTAGCAGTGCAAAAACCGAGTGGGATGGCTCAGGTGGTTTCGTCTGTGTCCCGCCTTTTTTTATTTAAAAAAAAATATGTACCTATGTATACAGACATATATTTTTCATTTTCTTGTTTCTTATTTAGCCGTTTTTTCATAATTTTCCGTTTATTTTCTTATCTGTTTTCCTTATTTTCACACATATTCACTATACACATAAACATTTAATGTTAATGCCAGAGGATCTACTCCCATTAGTCCTGGACCCGTAGGACCAAGGACCCAGGCATCCTTCTACCCGGGAGCGATAGAAAACTCCGGGGGTATTTCCATCGGGAAATACCTTGAGTCTAAAAAGCCCCCCCCCCCACATCGACTAAAACCTCAAGACGGGTGGAAGTGGATACGCCACTTACGCGCGTCAACCCCGCAGGGAAGACTACCGAAAACCTCGGTGGGGCCGCCTGGTGATCCAGCACACCTTCTACTAGCTCTGCAGGCTGGTACGCGGGACTTCTGAGGTAACCCTCTACCCCGTCCGGGCGGCCGTAGCCTGGCCGGAGGTACCCAATTCCCCGTGGGTGTCGGGAACATACTGCCCCCTCGAATCTAACTCAATCCGAACAACTCCTCGACGGGAGAGGCTCGGCAGTTCTGCCCGAGGTTCCTCTAGTAACATTAGAGGTACCACGAGTGCTAAGGGTCACCAGCGCCCGCACCACGGCAGCTGAAGGGGACGGACCCCCTCCCCTACGGAGTATACACATAAACAGCCATGCCCAAGGCGGGACTCGAACCCACCCCTTCTACGTGGCGGAACGCTAGATACATACGCTCTAAAGACCATGGCTACGAGGGCCAGCTGCATTCGGGAGGCCCGGGTTCGATTCTCATGGCCGACCTACCTGACCCATGAGTTTTCAGAGCGTTTTCTCGGGTCGTAAGGTGAATGCTGGGTAGTTTAATTACATCCTCTGAATTTCCTGTCCCTCCATTTCATCTCCATTATCATTTCACATCGTCTTTCATCTGGTGGTCTCTTTCAGGGTAGAAGTGTCGGCGGCAGTCTCGGTGGTAAATGGCAGGATGATGTGAACCACTTTCTCTTCCGTTAAGTCGGTTGCCGGTCTCCAAACCGACTGCTGCGACCGCCTCCGAACTACAGTAAAAAGGAATGTCCGTAGTCCTGGCCTGCCTGGGAGGTTTCCATCGAAGTAAAATGTAGAGACCCTGACCTCTGCACTGTAGTGGCTCCTTGGGACTCACTTGTAGTGGCCCTCTGTCTCCTCTTACCTCATCCTTGCTCCCGGGGATGCCCCACTTGGGGCATAAGGTACAATAGGCCAAGACTAGTCGCAGTGCCGGTTCCCCTTCGAAAAAATAAAACAGTGCAAAAGAAATGGAAGAAACCAAAAAGAAGCAGGCAGTATCTTATATAGAAGGCGCATATTTTATTCAAGAGAGAGGCCTCTGCTGGGCAGGCAGTTATGGGGTGTTACCAAACGTGGCCCAATAGGTGGTGAGTCTGACAGTATTGGAGTTCGAACATAGAGAGTATTTGAGAATATGTATAATATTAGTAATAGTTGATAAGCTGACGGTTTTGAGAAATTTGAGATTTATTCTTAACAGCACTCTTCTAAAAATATATTTGTGTGAAAAAAGGAGTAATATTATAGATACCAAAACAGTACGCAGTGGCATGCAAGTCAGAGTAAGTAACTGGTGTTTCAAATGAGTCTCCGCAGTGTATTCGGACGCATATTGCTGTGGTTAAGTTGGTAGCGAAAATACAGCGAAGGAGCATTGACCTTTGAAGGAGCAGGTGGAATTCCACAGTGAGACGGGTGCTTTTGTGTTGTGCTTGTGAAGTGAAGTCAATATGTTGACCATTATCAAATTAACTTAGGGAGCGTGTTAGTGCATTCCTCTCAGTGCGGAAAATCATTTGAGACACCCTGTACTTTCAGTGAAGCAATAAGTAATCACCAGCAGCAGGATTCCGGGGTTTCTGCGTACTTGTCTCATTATGCCAAAATACTATTCAAACCATTTCAATAGTGCTCCTACACATTAATTCTATGATACATATAAGATCTAAGTGTGCTATAAAAACTTAAAATATAAATTTAAACTTAATAGCTTTTTTGGCCATCGTAATTCATTATCATGTTTTACACGAAGCATCAATATTTTGCTGAGAAGGACAAAATTCATTTTCTGGGTTGAAATTATTTATATTTGTAGCAGTATTTCCTTTAGATAAAGCACATCGCTTTGCAGGAATGAAGAAAATAAGAGAGGGAGAACGCGAATGGGTTTATTTTTCTATGGCTTACTGTTGTTTAAAATGAGTTTTGCTGTTATTCATAATGAATGGTCGTACTGTGAGTTCTTTTTAATTTGTTGTTGTTGTATTTTGTCTTTGGTTGATCTAATGTGCGATTAGTATGCATAAAATGATAAACGAGGGAAAAAGTAACATAAAAATCAGTTTCACATTATCTATTGTTAACCGTGGAGAATATTGTTCCTTTTAATATTAGATTTCAAAGTATAAACGTCTAGTTAGTGTCTATAGATACAATATTAACGTATATGGCCTCTCACACTTAGCTTCTCTAATTTATGGTTTATTTTATTGTACAGGTGAAATGCAAGCAGAGATCTCATTTGCAGCAACATAAATAAACATCTCTAAACCTGAGTTCATAACAGCAAGTTATCTAATGTGTAGAGTAAGTATTACTATCTGAAACAGCTGTATTAGTCAACACACTTCGAGCACTGCAACCTACACAACCACCTGAAGGGGGTAAAGATGGAGTAAAACAGGGCGAACAGACAAATGGAGGCCCCTAAGAGTTCTTTTTTGTTCCATATACAGGATTTTTCAAAACGACACCGAACGAATATAAAGAAGTAGTTGTTGAGCTTCTATGTGACACATATAGATAACTTTTACCCCCATAGAGCCGCATAAAAATGCTTCAGAATGAGTGTGATTAGGCAGTGACAGGAACAACGATGCTTTCCTCACGCTGTCAGAGTTCGCAGGTATAGATCACAGGCCGTGCTGGTTACTGTAGCTGTTTTTAAACATACCGGCATACTCCACAGCAGCTGTCTACTATTAAGAATTTCTTTGACTTAAGAAACAGCAATAAAGAAGCTATTTCTTAATTATTGCTTATGAGTGTTAAACGTGTTCCAAGATTCCGTTATAGCAGTCCATGATGGCAAATAAGCTGGTAGACATATGCAACTTATACCTTTTAGAGAGAAGTTGATGTTACTGAAGTTGAGGATGGAAGCATTAAATGATAAACAAAACAGAAAACAACATCAAAGAATTGTAGATAAATTAACCAAAACTAAATGGCTTATACAAGGATACGAACATTTTATTTCACGTGTTTGATGTTACTAAATAAATCATTTGTAACTGAAAAGGAAGTTGTTGATATTTGCAGTAAGTGTTTGAAAGTATTGTACAATTAAGATCATAACATAAAGCTCTGAAGTTAAACAAATATATATTATCATTGATGTAGCTATTTTTACAGTTCATATTTTTAATGAAACTAAATTAATCCTGCGTTCGTTGAACTCCCTTCAGCTTTGCCATCCATCAAAACCATATCCCTCATTTCGGCGTTCCTATACCGCTCCATACTGTTTAATTTAGCACTGGAAAAAGTAATCCGACAATTACCTATTAACCCTGGAGGAACCATACTTTCCAGATCAGTACAAACAGTGGCATATGCTGGCGATGTGGCAATTCTCGCTAGGAATATAAGAGCTCTTGAGGAAAGTTATGTAGTGTTGGAAGAGGAAGCACAAGATCTAGGATTGGTAGTGAACGTTAGTAAAACAAAATATGAAGATGGGAGGTGATGGAGCTGCAAGAAGAAGAGAACCTACAGCTAAATTAAATGAGAAAGAATACCAAAGAGTGGAAACATTATAAATAACTGGGATCTATAGTAAAAGTAAATGATAAAACATCAGTGGAAATTCCAGAAAGAATAGCAAGTGGTAACAGATGTTTCTATGCCTTGCAGGATACGTTCAAATCAAGGAACGTCAGTAGGAATACTAAAATTAAAATATGTACAACTGTACTGAGACCAATAGTAATGTATGGTTCAGAAAGCTGGGTGTTGACAATCAGAGAAGAACAATGGTTATTACGGTGGAAAAGGAAGATCCTGAGATATGTATTTGGAGTGATAAAGGACTTGGACGGATGGAGAATGCGGACTAAGTTGGAGTTACAGCGCCAATTTGGACAACCAAATATAGTAGTGAAAATTAAACAAGGAAGAATAAGGTGGATTGGCCATATGCAGAGAGTGCCGGAAACCAGTGTAGTTAAGAAGATACAAATAGGAAAGCTGGATGGCAGAAGGAGAAGAGGAGGACCCAGGAAAATATGGGTAGATGATGTAGAAGACGACTTGAGAAAGTTGGGGGTTAAAGGCTGGAGAAGAAACGCAGAGGACCGAGTAGAATGGAAGAGGGTGGTTAGGGAGGCCAAAGGCCTACATGGCCTGTAGCGCCAACTATCATCATCATCATCATCATCATCATCATCATCATCATCATCATCATCATCATCATCATCATCATCATCATCATCATCATCATCATCATCATCATCATCATCATCATCATCATCATCATCATCATCATCATCATCATCATCATCATCATCATCATCATCATCATCATCATCATCATCATCATCATCATCATCATCATCATCATCATCATCATCATCATCATCATCATCATCATCATCATCATCATCATCATCATCATCATCATCATCATCATCATCATCATCATCATCATCATCATCATCATCATCATCATCATCATCATCATCATCATCATCATCATCATCATCATCATCATCATCATCATCATCATCATCATCATCATCATCATCATCATCATCATCATCATCATCATCATCATCATCATCATCATCATCATCATCATCATCATCATCATCATCATCATCATCATCGTAGCGCTCCATATTTCTTGGATTTGCTATCTAAGTACACGCAAAATCCTCCATGTTAGGAGGAAGAGCAAATTTGCAACTGTTCGAGGTATTAGTCGACGTTTTGCACAAATAACTGCCCTTTGCCCTAATACCTGAAAGGTAGGCTGAGGTCACTGACAAAGAGCCAGGAGTAATTGTTTTTGTTTTCGTGGACGGTGCTTCCCAATAACAACTTTTGAGGTTCGCACACCAGTGCTTTCTACGCTGCCTAATCACAAAGTCATGCAATATTTAATGCTGCATAAAATTATACCTAACAGAACTTCGAAGCTGCGACACCGAAATTCGGAATATTTAAGTTATAAACTACGCAACGGCTATAGTCGTTCCGTGTCGTTTTGAAACAACCTGTATACCCCGCCTTTAACTGCAGTGGTCATATCGGTGGCCGTTCTCCTTTGGAACACATCTGTGGTGTTAACTAGTGTACGTTGGGTGGCTGGTGCTTTGGGTTTTAATCATTAGATCAAGCACACATTCACACTCTCATTTATACTTCCAGACTCTGGGGAAGAGTCATCATAGTTGGAGAAAAATCCCCACCCCTGCCGGAAATTGAACCTGGACACAGTAGACAGATGCCCTACCGACTGAGCCACGGGGCCAGCCTAAAAGTTTTTTGGCTCTAAGACCCGACTGCTCTAACTGGTGCTGTCCAGAGAGTTAATCCATGTAACCAAGCAGCCTTATAAAAGTTGAATTGAAATTTTATATAAGGAAAAATACTTGCTTCCAGCACAATTGAATCAGCAGAAACCAAATCCTGATGTTGAATGCTATAAAAGGTGTAATATCTACACAGAAGCACTAGTGGGAAATATTTTTAATGAAGCCTTTTGTGTTAGCGTATGCCTTTACCACATACCCGATTGTATTTTATGTCTAAAGAGCAATCACTCGCTAATAGTACAAGAGGTTAGCGTTTCTAACTGACGAGTTAACATGAGAATCAAAGAAAAAAGGGGGAAAACACAGGTATTTTAGCTAATTGCTTCGTTGCCCTTTTAGCTCTACTCCTGTGGCCTTTGTACATCAGGTGTATGCAGCTCCTTTCTATTGTGTTATTTTGTTTTACGTTAGAGCAATTTCACTATATTTATTTAGCTTATGTAGGCGTTTTACTAATTAATAAACCATCGAAAAAATCCTTTGCCTTTTAAAGACATAGCATGCCTTTTCTAGAGTATAAGGTGCACAATGTGTGGCGAACCGTCAATGTAACATTATGTAAGGACAATGTATTTTTCTTAGCAAGAAATCAATCCATCGTATATGCAGAATCACCAAATGGCTTATTGTTCAATACAAATGCCTACTAGCTTCCGTACAACCAAGATACGACTTCTGGATTGTAATGAATATAAACAACTACACTATGAATTGAAGGTATTATTTAGAGAAAACTGACACATTATAAACTTTTACTACTTTCTCTGCTTACTTTTTACATACCTTTGATGAACAATACAAAATTAGACAGCTCGCCTCGGTAGCGTAGATGGTAGCGTGTCTGCCTCACGTTGAAGAGATCCCGGGTTCGAATCTCGGTGAGGGTGAGTTTTCTGGATAGGGTTTTTCCGGGGTTTTCCCTTATCCTGATAGACGAATGACGGGTAGCTCTAGGCTCTAAGGACTCTGGGCTCATTTGAGCATCATTTCATCCATTCCACTCATCGTCCGATATGACTTAACGTAGGAGGATGTAAATTACAAAAAAAAAAAAAAAAAAGGCAGAAAGCCAAATGTAAATATTTCTGAAAAAATAATATAAAGAAATATAAATAAAAGTAGAAGTAGAACTTAGACGAATGCCAAACAACAAGACACCTGAAGCAATTATAAATTGGAAACCACAAGGTAGAAGGAAACCAGGAAGGCCCAAGAAACGATGGTATCAACAATTTGGAGCGGGAACGGGCTGAAGCCCAAACCACGAGGAAGAAGAAGAAATGATTTATGATGCAATTTCATGTTGATACAAGGGCAATGTGAGATTATAGTACGGTTTAGTGAAACCATTTACGAGTATGTCTATAAAATTCCATGCCCATTGTATAACTAGGAGAGAGAAAGAGACAAAGAGTGCTATAAATCCTGAAAGATTTCAAGCAATAACAAGGAATATCTTGGAAATCGTTAACTCCACTGTAGCAGATATTTCATGTTTTAAGAAGAATGGTCAAAGAGATTGCAATTTGTAATAAAATAGAGAAATGGGTAAAATGTAAGGTAGGTAATGATGTAACCATGACAACGTAATATAAAAAGAATTGTTGAATGTTTTAAAACATTTTGTTCTTCTGCTTATGAAGTGAGGTGGGGTGAGACGTGTATTTTCTCCCCAAGTGTGCGCAGAAACAATATTGTGACTTTGTGGGTTCGTGAAATGAAAAGTCCAATTGCACCACTCAAAAATGTTCTTTATTTCCACCGACTTACAGTTAAACTTTGCCAATTACACAGAATTACGTAATGCACACAATTACGATTCGCCAGTTCGTCCGTTACAATTACACTTGCACTCGTAATTACGTACAATACTCCGATGCACGTACACAGTCTTCTCGTCGTACACTAGCATTGCACTCTTACACTGCTCGCCAAGAACTCTGACTGACTCTCCTCCAGCCCGGCGTGTTGCTTATATAGGCTCAGCTGGCCGATCGAGAATGTTCTGGATTAGATGAAATATCCCGTAAGTTCGAGAAATCAAGGGCAGCAGAAAGAGACGGCACGGTAATGCTTTTTCCCAGCCACCCCTTGTTACCGCTATAAGACAAACGAGGGGGCGTGTCCGAGCGCCTCCGTCTCCTGCTGCTGCCGTCAGCTGGTTCTATAGGGTGTTCCAACGTTCGGGTGACACTGCTCCCTCCTCAAAGCTGGTCGTCCCGAACAGCACCATCGTAGCGTGCCAGGCGATCCAGGTGTACCACCAACCTCTTCCCTCGGGGAACCTCCTGGATGCGGTAGACCACGTCGTTAATCCTCTTCACCACCCGGTACGAACCTTGCCATGGCTGCTGGAGCTTCGGGCAGCGTCCCTTGGTCCGGGTAGGACGGTATAACCAGACCAGGTCACCTTGCTGGAACCCTTGGCTGTTAGCTTGCCTGTCATATCTAGTCTTCATGCGGTCGCTCGCCTTCTGGATGTTTTGGCGAGCCATCTCGTGCATGTCGTGGAAATGGTCCACCAAGTTCTCCACATACTCGGTTGCTGGCTGTTTCGCTTCCGGAGGGCTTCCAAAAGCCAGGTCACTATCGAGGCGTAACTCTCGGCCGAACATTAAGCTGGCTGGCGTCATCCCAATTGTGTCGTGTGTAGTCGAGCGGTAGGCCAGCAAGAACAGTGGCAGCTTGACGTCCCAGTCTCGCTAATCGCTGGCCACGACCTTCCTCAGGTGTTCCTCTAAGGTCTTGATGTACCTTTCGACCATGCCATCTGATTGGGGATGTAGAGGCGTAGTGCGAGTCTTGTTCACCCCAAGCCTTTGTAGTGCCTCCTTCATTAGGTTGGACTCAAAGTTGGTACCCTGGTCACTGTGTAGTTCTAACGGCACCCCAAATCGACAGAATACTTGCTCCACGAGGCAGTCTGTGATTGTCTTTGCCTCTTGGTTTGGGATGGCATACACCTCCAGCCACTTGGTGAAGTAGTCCACGACCACCATTAGGTACTTGTTGCCTCGGTCGGAAACTGGGAACGGTCCAGCTTCAATCGCTGTTTGTAAAAAGGCTACACTAATGATATTTAGAATTGTATCAAAGAGTTTAAAAATGATTATGAGGAATTAAATTTCCATCTTTGAACAAGAAAAGTATTATTTGTTCATTCTTCAACAGTTGTAATACTAATTTTCTCAGCCCCGTTACCGCGGCCCTGGGGAAGAAAAATAACTCATCGCTCAAGAGTTACAGATGCGCCTGCGATCCAGAGTTGCAAGAGAAACTTCTAGATTTCTTCAATTTCATTAAGAAAGGTGACAAATGCATCATCATAGCATCTTCAAACACCACCATTGCGCATAAAATTTCGCTTCACCACTTACATCATTTATGCACTGTTTTAGACTGTCTCACATTGCATGTCAGTTATAAAAGATTATAGGAAATTCCTTCCGGATGAAAACAGCCTCATAGACTATTTCCAGAGTATTCCAGATAAACATTTCTTTTTTTTTGGTAAATATTTTTCGTATATGCCATTTTAATTAAAATACTTTATTAATTTTAGAGAAAACTGATATTTTTCAGAAAATTTTCATCCAAAAGGTAGTTTGGGGTTGTTTAATTTTCTAGAAAATCTTATTTCGTATCCTTGAAAGATGGAGATTATAAGTTTGTCTCATCAGTAATGTCGGCTTTTGATTTTGGTGTTTTGAAAAATTTATTGGATTTCTTGACTTTGGCAATGATTATAAAGCAGCTGCCGCAGTTCGAAGAATATGCCGAGTGGAAGGAGAAGGTCTATGAAGGTTTTGAGTATAAGGGTGCCAACACAAAAGGATTTAAATAAAATACAGACTGCAGAAATGAAATTTTTAAGAAGTGTTAAAGGCTGTACAATATTGGACAAAATAAGAAATGAGGATATTAGAAAGGAATTAGAAATCGAACCAATCCATGACAAAATATCAGAAAGAAGGCAACAATGGCATGATCATATATTAAGAATGGAGGACGGAAGATATCCAAATGCAGTACTAAACTATAATCCAAAAGGAAGAAGAGACAGAGGACGTCCCAGGAAACGCTGGAGAGGTCTATGAAGCCTGAACGGGCGATATGCCCAAACCATGGAGTGAAGAAGAAAAAGAAGGAAGGAGAAGGTGTCGCTAGTGAGCGTGTGGCAGAGCGATGGTGCTAACGTTTCAACAAAAACGTTGGCGAAACCACTAAAGATTTACCACGTTCTGAAAGACGTAAAGTATGGAAAACTGAGAATACTGAAAAAAAATATTTTGGGATGATATTGTGACTTTGTGGGTTCGAAATTTAAAGTCCAGGTTACAAACACCAAAATTTGCTCTTTATTTCCGTAGAAACACAGTTCGTTCAACCTGACAGCAGAATTACGTCACATACACTATACAACTTGCAAGGACATTGACCACAAACAAGTTCACTATCACAGCTCTTAAAGCGCACGCGTCCAATTACCGACTGACTGACTCACCGTGGCAGGCGGCGGCTCCGTTTTTATAGATTACACACTATGGAATGTTTTCAAACAATCAAGACGGTGCTAGAAGAAAGACGAACTCTCCAGAAATCCGTCTAATTCCCCCCTCCCCTACGTTTTGGAGAGCTTTTATCTCCGCACTGCACTGTCCGTCTCTTTGAATTAGCCAGCCGCACCGCCTAGCCACAACAATGTGTTCGCAACAATACTTGGAAGGATTATGAGACGATGATCTCCGTGTTGATGCAAGATTATTTGGGATGGAGGTGGATGCAGATCAATTTTTCACCTTGCCCGCCTCGGTAGCGTGGTGGTAGCGAGTCTGCCTCACGTTCAAGAGCTCCCGAGTTCGAATCTCGGTCAGGGTGAGTTACCTGGGTAAGGTTTTTCCGAGGGTTTTTCCTTATCTTGAAAGACGAATGTCGGGTAACTCTAAGCTCCATGGACCCTGGTCTCATTTGAGAGTCATTTCACCCATTTCATTCATCGTCCGATATGACTTAACGTCGGAGGACGTAAAATTAAAAAATCTCAGCTTTGGTGACGATCTTGAAGAAGTCTAGAAGGTTCTCCTGTAACTCTGGATAATTAGTCGCATCTATAATTGTTGAGCGATGAGATCCTTTTTTTTTCAGTATCGCGGTAACGGGGCTGATAAAGACAGTATTGTCACCCAATCATCAGAAGGCACGACCAACTGATGGCTGAGTGGGGGACAAGAGGCATTTAGGCCATGCCTACCCATTTATCTCGTGTCACTAACTGAGGGGATGGTTAGGAAAATGTCACTGGTCACTGGCCGCCTCTTTCCCCTCCCCCTGACGTCTGGAACAGTCGGGATATATCATCTAACCCGGAACCTTCTAGATAGGTCAGTTGGTCTTATATAAGCGACGCCACGGGCTAGAAGAGAGTTCAGTTCTTGGCGAGCAGCCGTGAAGAGCGCCGTGCTAGTGAACGGACTGGAAGACTGTGTACGTGTATCAGAGGAGTTGTACGTAATTGTGAGTGTAGCGTGGACCTGTGAAAGACGAACTGGCGTATTGTAATTGTGTACGCTACGTAATTCTGTGTAATCGGCAAGTGTTCCAACTGTACTTCGGTGGAAATAAAGAACATTTTGAGTTTGTGCGAATGGACTTTTAATTTCGTGAACCCACAAAGTCACAATTACTATCTTTAAAGAATGAATAACACTTTTCTTGTTCAAAGATGGAAATTTAATTCCTCATAAACAACTTTAAATTCTATGAAACAATTACAAATATTGTTAATGTAATCTTTTTACAACCAACGGTCGATTCCACGGTGAACTATTTCTTTTCTTGCGAACGCGCTACTTGTGCACCTTTGATGCATACACAAAATTGTTTCTGCGCACACTTGGCTAGACAATTATACGTCTTATCCCTAAGACTTTCAGAAACAGAAGAACAATATCTTTTTAAAATATTCAACAACTTACCATGATAATGGTTACACCATCACCCACTTTACATCACTTCTTTATTTTATTGTAAATACTAATATCTTTGACTATTCCTAACAAGATGAAGTATAAAAATAACCGCTACAATACAATTCATTCCAAAGGATCTACTCCCATTAGTCGTGGACCCGTAGGACCAAGGACCCGGTCCTCCTTCTACCAGGGAGTTTCCTAGCTGTCCCAAAAGGGCGCCCGGCGCCTCCGAGGCTCTTTCTATAGGGCAAGACCTAGAGACTAACAAGGGCCCCCCCCCATCTGACCCTGTGGACTCAAGACAGGATGGAGGTGGATACGCCACTCACGCACGCCAACTCCAATATGGGAAGGCTACCGATATGACCTTGGTGGGGCCACCTGGTGATCTAGCACACCTTATACTAGCTATGCTGGCTAGTACGCTGGCTTCCCTCAACCCCGTCCAGAGACGTACCCGATCTCCCACGGGTATCGGGAACAACTGCCCCCTCGAGTCCAACCCAATCCGAACAACTTCCTATCAGAGAGGGGCTCGAATGTTCGGCCGGAGGCTCCTCTAGTAACGTTAGAGGTATGGGGTCCGCAGCGCCCGCACCACGGCAGCTGAAGGGGACGGATCCCCTCCCCTACGGGGAACTGCTACAATACACATCAAGTTTTGCAAAAAAATATCCGCAAAATGTACCCGCAGACTTTCAAAAGAACTTGGTGTAACAAAAGGTACAATACATCGCTACAGAAAAACACTTGAAAAACTATTCAGAAACTGAAGATGTGTACCTCATGAACTGACACCTCAACAGGTTAAACGTAGAGCGGATATATGTCGTCAGCTTATCTGTAATACCATGGGTGATAGATTTTTCAGGAGAATTGTCATTTGTGATTAAAATGGGTATATTACTGAAACCCTGATGCCTTGAATCAGTGGCTTAATCCCCACCAACCTGCCAAAGTCATCGGTAAAGAAAATTAATTCAGTCCGAAAGTAATGTTATGTCTGCTGGAATTTTGAAGGTGTGATTCACTGAGAGTTTGTTCCATCGGGGTGGGCGATTGATGCGAATCTTTATTCTCAACAAATGGAACTAGTTCATGACATTTTGAGACAGGAATATCCAGCATTAGCTAACTGAAATCGGACAAATGCAACAACCGATACTTCAGAAACAACAATGGAAAAAAATCAGGAATTGGGAGGGGAGGAATCGAACTGCTACCACACCCAGCATACAGCCCTAATCTCGCACTATCAGATTATTATCCTATGCGATCCATGGCCCATTTTCTATGTGGAATAAATTTGGAGAACACTGAGCATTACAGGTGGATGTCATCGAATTCTTCGCAGAGACTGATACCAACATGGGTTAATAAACCTCACTCAACTATGGGTCATGGACTTAGATTCTAATGGTATATACTTTGAAAATTAGTTAATTGCTTGTCAGAACACATTTATCGGTGGTTTCATCTGTGGCCCGGGTTCGATTCCCGTGACCGACCTACCTGACCCCTGGGGGTTTTTCGGGGGTTTTACCGGGTCGCTAGGTGAATGCTGGGTAGGTTAATTAATTTCCTGTCCCTCCATTTCATCTCCATTATCATTTCATATCATCTCTCATCTGGTGGTCTCTTTCAGGCTAGAAGTGTTGGCGGGTGTCTCGGCGGTGCATGGCAGGATGATATGCTCTGAAGAAAACTACTTCCTCCTCTGGTAGGTCGGTTGCCGGTCTCCGTGCCTCTGCTGGGACCATTTCGGAACCGCCATCCAAGAAAATTTGAGGCCCGAATCGCCTGCCTGGGACCATTAGGGCCCGGCTGCTGGCTCGTTTCCGTCCCACTGTAGGCGAAAGAATTCGTTGTCCTGGCCTGTCGGGTAGGTTTCTATCCAAGTAAACTGTAGGGACCCTGCCCTCAGTACTGTCGTGGCTCTTTGTGTCGGCCGCCCCCTGTCTCCTGCACCTCATCGCACTTGGGGGCATAGTAACAATGGGCCCAGCATGGTGGCCTGCGTACCGAATCCCCTCCGTAATGAAATCCAAATCCCAGAACACGCTTAAAATAATTGTTTATCTTAAAAAATAATATTACTTATGATACACTATATAAATTCCAAGTTGTGGATTTAACCGGCTTTTCGTCTCGACTAATGCGGTGCTTTCTCAGATCGTGAGAACTTTAAAGCTATATTTGCACATACTATCAGTAACGAATTATTGGCTGGGATGCTCTACCTACTATGTGAGCGATAGAGGAAGTAAAATTTAATTTACAATTCCGCAGAGTATCTGGGAATATTTGCAAGCCACAGAAATATTAGAATAAGAATTATGTCTCTGTATCTCGGCTGTGATTCCAAGCCGTTTGTTTGGAAGACTCGAGAAAAATGTGGCGACAAGAAATGTGAAATGGAGCTCTTGATTCCATAGAAAATTCTCTCTGAAGTATTCGTTTTACATTAAGTGAAGACATATTTGAGCTTGCAAATTGTGTTTCACTGAAGAGGAAAACAATCCGGTGGGCGTCTTTTGTAATTTTCCACTTCAGGATTCCCGTTCCCGTTCGTTATCCAACGAAATGACACCGCGGGAACACGTGAGGACTGCATTCAGGAGATCTGGATTTTAGTTAGCGTTAGGGCTGCCATTCTGACAGTTTCCTTCTTGGCTTAGCCCGGGGAGGTAGGTCAATGTTGAGAGAGTTCAGTTTTAAGGTCCAGGAGACTGCGTTCGACATGTTGCGCCTGATCGGTGCACTCGTTTTGGGTAGATGTCTCCCTGGCGACGGTTGTCCACTTGGCTGACCTACATTCTCGATCAACATTTCAGGTCTCTAGCAACCTATATGCGAGTCGAGGCTTGTGGAAAGGCGACTGGCGTCGAATGTGTTCAATTTAGAATGATTTGAGACCCTTACCATTCTGCGCAACTGGATTCGGTCGCCCTTTGGGACTCGCATTCACTGCTCCCTCACAAGGATTACGGGACTTATGTTCGGTGCTCTTCCACAGCTTTGGAACTCCTTGGTGATTATATCGTATATATAGTTGTGTCGCGTCACGACGCGTCGGCTTTTAAATCTTTCATCCTTCTGCCGAGGATGTCCTCCACCATGGCGTTCAGGGACTTAGTGTTGGTGTCGGCCTTTCCCTCGTGGTTGTTAACGCGGTTCGCCAGGGTTTCGACGCCATCCTCCACTTGGCCCATCCGCTTGCCCAGCTCCGTGACGTCATCCCTCACTCCGGCCAACTGTTCCTCAAATTTGGCGGCGAGGACCTCGTTGGCCACCTTCATTTCCGTGGCCAGACAGTCGTTCGCTGCTGTCATTTCCATGGTTAACGTCACAGCGAGGGTGTCTTTAGCCGTCTTCATTACTTTCATCACGGCGGTGAGGTTGTATTTAGCCGTCTTCATTTCTTTCAATTTCGCGGCCAGGATGCTATTTGCCACCTCCGCCTTCGTTGTTAATTTGATCATTTTGGCGGTCATCGTCACGGCCAAGTTGTTATTTGACGTCTCCAACTTCTCTAGAATCTGCGCCAATGCAGCCTCCATGTTGTATGTCCCACACCTGACACCAATTGTGACTTTATAGATTCGTTTAAATTAAAAGTCCAGGTTACAAATACCCATAATTACTCTTTATTTCCGTAGAAATACACTTTAGTCAACCTTACAGTAGCAGAATTACGTCACATACACAATACAACTTATAAAGTGATCAACCACAAACAAAGTTCACACAGCTGTTTGCGCACACAAGTTCATTTAACAACTGTCCAACACTGAGGGCCGCGGCTCTTTTTATAGCTTACGCATATTCCAGAAATTCGTGGAATGTTCTTAAACAATCAGGACGGCGTTAGAAGAACGACGAATTCTCCAGAAATCAGTCTCCTTCCTCCCTACTGTTTCGGCGAGCTTTTATCACCGCACTGCACTGCCCGTCTCTATAAATATGCCGCCTCGCCACAACAATGCGTTCGCGACATTATATACAAATCTATAACTACATTTATACAATCTAGTTGCTGCAGTGCTCTTAATGATGCTCTTGAAGGACTAACTGGTCCATAAAGTAATAACTACAGGAAAATTACTCACAAGAATAACTTCGGCTCCACTCGACCTTCTGTATTACAAAGTTAGAAGAAGACTGAAATATTAAATGCCATAACTTGGTCAATTTTGTACTTTCGTAACATTACGGAATTCTGCAATCATATTTGATATAAATTATAAGAATACATATCTTCACTGTTATAATGTCGCAATATGATACGTAATTTAAAGCAACAATAAATAAACCAAATAAAAAATCTGAATCACACTATCTGCGTCTGGTTGCTTTTACCATCTGATCTACCATGGCATCATCCTGGCATGTACAACTTATTCCCCAAAAAATTTGCATTTTCCTCTGTAAACCACAATATCTCAAATTCATATGAGGTAACATATTTATCATAAAGCAGCTTACAGTGTTGAAACTACATTAACTGCTCGCTAACATGCGGTCGTCATAACGAAACACAGCGGCCACTGTCAGTTTATTTACATTAAATGAAATATATAAATACATATTTATCTAATAGCCAAATCCATATAATGCCAGCATTTATTAGTACTTCACATTCTAAAACCTTTTATAGCATACGGTGTGGCAGTTTGCTTACAGTCAAAGATAGAATACTGGAATCACATTTAATAGTGTTCAGCGCCGATAATCCTCAAGTTGCAGTTGGCCATTGAAGTTTCAATAAATATCTTAGTTCCCCTAGTCATGACTACCTATCACTCTCACTTAGGAAACGACGACTTCCGTATATTTTATTCGAAATTAATTTATATGCATATGCCTTTGATACATAAAAAATTACCTCTCTGGCCAGGCATCGAACCGCAATTTCCTGCGGGACAGCCGAGGATACTAACCACTATACTATCGAGGATGTTGTAACCGAGCCTACATACTCAATCAGACATGTACGCACGTGCTGCAAATCTGTAGTTGGTATATATAAAAAAAATTACCTCCCGGCGGGGAATCGAACCCGGGGCTCCCGCGTGACAGGCGGGGACACTAACCACTATACTCCCGAGGATGTTGTAACCGAGCCTACATACTCAATCAGACATGTACGCACGTGATGTAAATCGGTAGTTGGTATATATAAAAAAATTACCTCCCCGGCGAGGAATGGAATCCCGGTCTCCCGCGTGACAGGCGGGGATACTAACCACTATACTACAAGGGATGTGGATGGCCAACCCTACATACGTAATTAGACATGTACACACGTGATGTAAATCTGTAGTTGGTATATATAAAAAAAATTACCTCCCGGCGGGGAATCGAACCCCGGGGTCCAGCGTGACAGGCGGGGATACTAACCACTATACTACCGAGGATGTTATAACGAAGCCTACATACTCAATCAGACATGTACACACGTGATGTAAATCTGTAGTTGGTATAATAAAAAAAATTACCTCCCCGGCGGGGAATCGAACCCCGGTCTCCCGCGTGACAGGCGGGATTTCTAACCACTATACTACCGAGGATGTTGTGGCCAAGACTCCATACCCAATCAGACATGTACACACGCGATGTAAATGTGTCGTTGGTATATATAAAAAAAAAAAACCTACCCGGCAGGGAATCGAACCCCGGTCTCCCGCGTGACAGGCGGGGATACTAACCACTATACTACTAGGGATGTTGTGGCCAACCCTCCATACGTAATCAGACATGTACACACGTGATGTAAATGTGACGTTGGTGTATATAAAAAAATTACCTCCCCGGCGGGGAATCGAACCCTGGCCTCCCGCGTGACAGGCGGGGATACTAACCACTATACTACCGAGGATGTTGTGGCCAAGCCTACATACGTAATCAGACATGTACACACGTGATGTAAATATGTCGTTGGTATGTATAAAAAAAATTACCTCCCCGGCGGGGAATCGGACCCCGTTCTCCCGCGTGACAGGCGGGGATACTAACCAGTATACTACCGAGGATGTTGTGGCCAAGCCTACATACGTAATCAGACATGTACACACGTGATGTAAATATGTCGTTGGTATGTATAAAAAAATTACCTCCCCGGCGGGGAATCGAACCCTGGCCTCCCACGTGACAGGCGGGGATACTAACCACTATACTACCGAGGATGTTGTGGCCAAGCCTACATACGTAATCAGACATGTACACACGTGATGTAAATATGTCGTTGGTATGTATAAAAAAAATTACCTCCCCGGCGGGGAATCGAACCCCGGTCTCCCGCGTGACAGGCGGGACACTAACCACTATACTACCGAGGATGTTGTGGCCAACCCTCCATACGTAATCAGTCATGTACACACGTGATGTAAATGTGACGTTGGTGTATATAAAAAAATTACCTCCCCGGCGGGGAATCGAACCCCGGTCTCCCGCGTGACAGGCGGGGATACTAACCACTATACTACCGAGGATATTGAGGCCAAGCCTTCTTACCCAATCAGACATGTACACACGTGATGTAAATGTGTCGTTGGTATATATATAAAATTGCCTCCCCGGCGGGGAATCGAACCCCGGACTCCCGCGTGACAGGCGGGGATACTAACCACTATACTACTAGGAATGTTGTGGCCAACCCTCCATACGTAATCAGACAAGTACATACGTGATGTAAATATGTCGTTGGTATGTATAAAAAAAATTACCTCCCCGGCGGGGAATCGAACCCCGGTCTCCCGCGTGACAGGCGGGATTTCTAACCACTATACTACCGAGGATGTTGTGGCCAAGACTCCATACCCAATCAGACATGTACACACGTGATGTAAATGTGACGTTGGTGTATATAAAAAAATTACCTCCCCGGCGGGGAATCGAACCCCGTTCTCCCGCGTGACAGGCGGGGATACTTACCACTATACTACCGAGGATGCTGTGGCCAACCGTCCATACGTAATCAGACATGTACACACGTGATGTAAATGTGTCGTTGGTATATTTAAAAAAATTGCCTCCCCGGCGGGGAATCGAAGCCTGGCCTCCCGCGTGACAGGCGGGGATACTAACCACTATACTACAAGGGATGTTGTGGCCAACCCTACATACGTAATCAGACAAGTACATACGTGATGTAAATATGTCGTTGGTATGTATAAAAAAAATTACCTCCCCGGCGGGGAATCGAACCCCGGTCTCCCGCGTGACAGGCGGGGATATTAACCACTATACTACCGAGGATGTTGTGGCCAAGCCTTCTTACCCAATCAGACATGTACACACGTGATGTAAATGCGTCGTTGGTATATATTAAAAAATTGCCTCCCACGCGGGGAATCGAACCCCGGTCTCCCGCGTGACAGGCGGGGATACTAACCACTATATTACCGAGGATGTTGTGGCCAAGCCTTCTTACCCAATCAGACATGTACACACGTGATGTAAATGCGTCGTTGGTTTATATTAAAAAATTGCCTCCCACGCGGGGAATCGAACCCCGGTCTCCCGCGTGACAGACGGGCATACTACCGAGGATGTTGTGGCCAACCCTCCATACGTAATCAGACATGTACACACGTGATGTAAATATGTCGTTGGTATGTATAAAAAAAATTACCTCCCCGGCGGGGAATCGAACCCCGGTCTCCCGCGTGACAGGCGGGGATACTAACCACTACACTACCGAGGATGTTGTGGGCAAGCGTTTTTACCCAATCAGTCATGTACACACGTGATGTAAATGTGTCGTTGGTATATATTAAAAAATTGCCTCGCCGGCGGGGAATCGAACCCCGGTCTCCCGCGAGACAGGCGGGGATACTAACCAGTATACTACCGAGGATGTTGTGGGCAACCCTCCATACGTAATCAGACATGTACACACGTGATGTAAATATGTCGTTGGTATGTATAAAAAAAATTACCTCCCGCGGATAGGCGGGCATAGTAATCACTATACTACCGAGGATGTTGTGGGCAAGCCTTCTTACCCAATCAGACATGTACACACGTGATGTAAATGTGTCGTTGGTATGTATGAAAAAAATTACCTCCCCAGCGGGGAATCGAACCCCGGTCTCCCGCGTGACAGGCGGGGATACTAACCACTATACTACCGAGAATGTTGTGGCCAAGCCTCCTTACGTAATCAGACATGTACACACGTGATGTAAATGTGACGTTGGTGTATATAAAAAAATTACCTCCCCGGCGGGGAATCGAACCCCGGTCTTCTGCGTGACAGGCGGGGATACAAACCACTATACTACCGAGGATGTTGTGGCCAAGCCTTCTTACCCAATCAGACATGTACACACGTGATGTAAATGTGTCGTTGGTATATATTAAAAAAACGCCTCCCACGCGGGGAATCGAACCCCGGTCTCCCGCGTGACAGGCGGGGATACTAACCAGTATATTACCGAGGATGTTGTGGCCAACCCTCCATACGTAATCAGACATGTACACACGTGATGTAAATGTGTCGTTGGTATATATAAAAAATTGCCTGCCCGGCGGGGAATCGAACCCCGGTCTCCCGCGTGACAGGCGGGGATACTAACCACTATACCGAGAATGTTGTGGCCAACCCTCCTTACGTAATCAGACATGTACACACGTGATGTAAATGTGACGTTGGTGTATATAAAAAAATTACCTCCCCGGCGGGGAATCGAACCCCAGTCTCCCGCGTGACAGGCGGGATACTAACCACTATACTACCGAGGATATTGTTGCCAACCCTCCATACGTAATCAGACATGTACACACGTGATGGAAATGTGTCGTTGGTATGTATGAAAAAAACTACCTCCCCGGCGGGGAATCGAACCCCGGTCTCCCGCGTGACAGGCGGGGATACTAACCAGTATATTACCGAGGATGTTGTGGCCAACCCTCCATACGTAATCAGACATGTACACACGTGATGTAAATGTGTCGTTGGTATATATTAAAAAATTGCCTCCCACGCGGGGAATCGAACCCCGGTCTCCCGCGTGACAGGCGGGGATACTAACCAGTATATTACCGAGGATGTTGTGGCCAACCCTCCATACGTAATCAGACATGTACACACGTGATGTAAATGTGTCGTTGGTATATATAAAAAATTGCCTGCCCGGCGGGGAATCGAACCCCGGTCTCCCGCGTGACAGGCGGGGATACTAACCAGTATACTACCGAGGATGTTGTGGCCAAGCCTTCTTACCCAATCAGACATGTACACACGTGATGTAAATGTGTCGTTGGTATATATAAAAAATTGCCTGCCCGGCGGGGAATCGAACCCCGGTCTCCCGCGTGACAGGCGGGGATACTAACCACTATACTACCGAGGATGTTGTGGCCAAGCCTTCTTACCCAATCAGACATGTACACACGTGATGTAAATGTGTCGTTGGTATATATAAAAAATTGCCTGCTCGGCGGGGAATCGAACCCCGGTCTCCCGCGTGACAGGCGGGGATACTAACCAGTATACTACCGAGGATGTTGTGGCCAAGCCTTCTTACCCAATCAGACATGTACACACGTGATGTAAATGTGTCGTTGGTATATATTAAAAAATTGCCTCCCACGCGGGGAATCGAACCCCGGTCTCCCGCGTGACAGGCGGGGATACTAACCAGTATATTACCGAGGATGTTGTGGCCAACCCTCCATACGTAATCAGACATGTACACACGTGATGTAAATGTGTCGTTGGTATATATAAAAAATTGCCTGCCCGGCGGGGAATCGAACCCCGGTCTCCCGCGTGACAGGCGGGGATACTAACCAGTATACTACCGAGGATGTTGTGGCCAAGCCTTCTTACCCAATCAGACATGTACACACGTGATGTAAATGTGTCGTTGGTATATATTAAAAAATTGCCTCCCACGCGGGGAATCGAACCCCGGTCTACCGCGTGACAGGCGGGGATACTAACCAGTATATTACCGAGGATGTTGTGGCCAACCCTCCATACGTAATCAGACATGTACACACGTGATGTAAATGTGTCGTTGGTATATATAAAAAATTGCCTGCCCGGCGGGGAATCGAACCCCGGTCTCCCGCGTGACAGGCGGGGATACTAACCACTATACCGAGAATGTTGTGGCCAACCCTCCTTACGTAATCAGACATGTACACACGTGATGTAAATGTGTCGTTGGTATATATAAAAAATTGCCTGCCCGGCGGGGAATCGAACCCCGGTCTCCCGCGTGACAGGCGGGGATACTAACCAGTATACTACCGAGGATGTTGTGGCCAAGCCTTCTTGCCCAATCAGACATGTACACACGTGATGTAAATGTGTCGTTGGTATATATTAAAAAATTGCCTCCCACGCGGGGAATCGAACCCCGGTCTCCCGCGTGACAGGCGGGGATACTAACCACTATACTACCGAGGATATTGTGGCCAACCCTCCATACGTAATCAGACATGTACACACATGATGTAAATGTGTCGTTGGTATATATAAAAAATTGCCTGCCCGGCGGGGAATCGAACACCGGTCTCCCGCGTGACAGGCGGGGATACTAACCAGTATATTACCGAGGATGTTGTGGCCAACCCTCCATACGTAATCAGACATGTACACACGTGATGTAAATGTGTCGTTGGTATATATAAAAAATTGCCTGCCCGGCGGGGAATCGAACACCGGTCTCCCGCGTGACAGGCGGGGATACTAACCAGTATACTACCGAGGATGTTGTGGCCAACCCTCCATACGTAATCAGACATGTACACACGTGATGTAAATGTGACTTTGGTGTATATAAAAAAATTACCTCCCCGGCGGGGAATCGAACCCCGGTCTCCCGCGTGACAGGCGGGGATACTAACCACTATACCGAGAATGTTGTGGCCAACCCTCCATTCGTCGCCGGGAAAGCTTCAAGTCTCATTTTGATTTGACTCTGTTTTCATCTGGGCTCCAAATTAACCCATGGGTTACGCGTCAGTAATCTGTTCATTCTAATTTTCACTATTATCTCGCAGAAACTTAAATTGATATTTGCTCTTAAACAATAAGATTGCTTCCAAAATATTTTCTCTTTCATTTTCATTTTGTCAAACTAAAATCTAGCGAAGATTGCTAAATTTTAATTTTTGCTATTTTATCTTAAGGAAATAGTGCTACAGCATTTCATGGGGATATTATAAACTCTGCATGTAATGCTCTTCAAGGCGTTTTGTATTATAGTTATATTTCAAAAAATCTTATGCATCTTTAACAGTACCAGTTTTGAATTAATCCCATGGATGATGTGGCTTTTGGACTATGAAGATAAACAAACGTTTATTTGGAGTTAATTCGAGATCAGGACTGATAAGTTTGTTGTAAAGAATAATGTATGTGCTCTAAGACACAGTTTCACACGCATGTTATACCTAAGGTATCACGAAATAAATATATCAAGACAATTGTAGTTCTTTATTCTAGATTTTTAAAATTAGAATTATTAGCAGTTCTTGTAGGAGTAAACGCGTACAAAATATATTGAGAATGACTTCAAAGATTGCAATTTAATAAGTTATATAGAATTAAATCCGAAATTATAGGAAAGTAATACGTCATCATGTGGATGCTCACCTATGTAGCGTGTTGCTAGCGTGTATGCCACCCATTCAAGAGGTCCTGAGTTCGGAACTCGATCAGGGTGAGTTACCTGAATACGTTTTTTCCTGTAGTTTTCTCTTATACTGAAATACGAATGTCACATAACTAAACTTAATGGACCCTGAGCTCATTTGAGCATTTTTCCACTGTTTCATCCATCGACCAATATGAGTTACGTTGGAGGATATTGTTTAATACGAGGGCTAGTCAACAAAGATTGAGACTGAGTTTTTCACAGATGTTTATTACTGCAATTCAATGGTTACATGATATTTTTCAAAGTAGCCCCCTCCTACTTCAATTCATTTTTATAGCGTCTCTGCCAGTCCTTGAACACGTAAGCATTCTTTATCAGGTCCTTGAGAATCACCTCTCTTTTCTTGAGCACTGCTTCAGATTTCTCAATTCGAATACCCCTAAGGTTTGCCTTTAGTGATGGCAATAAAAAGGCCACAGGGTGCAAGATCGGGGCTATAAGCTGGATGTGGTACACAGGTAATGTTGAATCGAGCCAGAAACTGCATGACTTGATTTGCGACGTGAGTCTGTGCATTGTCATGATGAAGTCACCACCCAGTCCGAGAAAGCTCTGGTCGTTTCTTTGCAATGTGCTTCCTTAGTGTAGCCAATACTGACGTGTAGTATGCTGCTGTAACAGTAGTGTGAGAGTGAACTGCATGCTAGTAAATCATTCCATTACAGTAAAAAAATGTGATTATCATCACTTTCCCTGCAGATGGAACAACTTTTGTCTTTTTTGGTGTTGGAGAACCTGGCGATTTCCACACTGTGCTGGCTTGTTTTCCTTCAGGATCATGACTTATCACCGGTGATAATCGAAGCTTAGGGGTATTCAATTTGAGAACTCTGAAGCAGTGCTCAACAAAAGTGAGGCAATTCTCAAGGACCTAACAAAAACTGGTCTACAGCACGTGTTCAATGACTGGCAAAGACGCTATAATGTGGCCGAAAATCAGATTGGCGATTCGTTAATTGAAGTCTTATTGTGTATCATCCAGAAAATTCTATATAATGTCGGGTAAAAAAATTACAATTGAGCTATATGGCCTTAATTTAGGTGCAATTAACATTTTAAATTCGTGTTTTAATAATTACAAGTAATTCTTTTTTTCGATACAAGTTTCATAGAATGGTAAATAACCCGAAAGTTTACTCTATTTGTGTCTGTAAATCAAGTTATGATTAATTATATAACGCTTTGATTTACGTTGTTAAAAGCTTTTGTTAAATGACAGAATTGTTGCACGTTCTGCACCCCGTGTAATGTACCTCGTTCTGCTCTCAATTTTGTTTCTTTTATGACTAAGTATTTTGCGATATGTTTGAAGCAAGATGCCGTTTAGTACCATTGCGCTTGTGTGTGTGTGTGTTGGTGAGTATATGTATATGTGAGAGTATTGAAGTAAAGCAATACTTCCTTGGCAGATTTCTGATCATTTGCTTTGTGTTAAATCTTATGTGTTGTTGTAAGGAGCCTGATTGTGCGACACTAATATTCACCTAAAATTAGCGTAGACGGTAGCGTGTCTGCCTCACATTCAGGACGTCTCGAGTTTGAATCTCGGGCTGGTTGACATAAGGGTTTTTCTGGGATTGTTCCTTATCCTGCAAAATGAATACCTGGTACCTCTAAATACCTGGATCTTGACTCATTTGAGCTCATTTCACCCATTTCATTCATTGTCCGATATGACTTAACTTTGGAGGACCTAAATTTAAAATAAAAACTAAAATTACTTGTAGCTTATGTATACAAAAAACAGGCTACTAAAATCATGCCAAGTTTGTTTTCAGTAACCGAATATTTAGTACTAATTTGGGTTAATATTTACATTTATGTGCTGAAATTAGCATTTAACGAGACTAGCTTCTTTATTTCATGGAAAACATTAGAATACATTTTAAATCATTGTAAACTTAAAGCTTTCTATTATAAATATAATTCATAAATAAAATTGAAGATTGTTTTTATTGTGTCGCAGATAATAGCTACATGTTGAACAACTATCATTTAAAAACGAGTATTTTAAATGGCTCTAAAAGAAAGTTACAGAAAGTTGGAGCAGAAAGTTACAAATTACTTTTCTTGCAACCATAAGTTTATATTGGACAGTTCAAAAGATCTCTATTTAGGTATTTCCAGTTTTTAAAAAATAAACATGACTTCGCTTAGACTTTGAATTTTTAATCTTAGTACAGCCAAAAAAAAGAAATTCCTGTGTTTCTCTGCTGCAAGCCACTTGTGCAGCAATCACTACGGGTGATTACAATTGTAACTTCACGCGCTTCATTTGTCCTGCTAACAAATCGTAGTTTACGAATACACTCCCTGAGTATTAACTATTTTCAGCAATTATCGGAAACAAACACAGCTTACCTCCATTATAACAAACTGTTTCAAATAAATTAGTGACAAGGAAATATTTTAACTTAATCATTAACAATATATGATTTTATAAATAATAAATTTAAAGAGAAATATTTTGTTAATACATTTTAGTGCTTAAATGTCTCAGAAGTTGGATTACCATGAAAGTATTTAACTTCTAATTAAATCCTCGTTTCAGCCTATTAGAGATGCAGCGGTATATTGACCGCTTCCTTTTCATGGCTCCATGACTGAAAAATTAAAATTAATGCAAATAAATGCCAGCTTATCCATTTTTCAAATCGGTGCCCTTTGGCTATGGACCTAACGGTCGGAGGTCAAGTATTGCTCTGCCGTCAGGAGGTCAAATACCTCGGCGTGACTTTGAAATGCACAATGAACTGGTCCACCCACATAAAAGATATTGCCAACAAAGGGCGGCAGCGATTAAAGATGTGCGCCCCCATATTTAGGAGTAAACAACTGAAACTCCGCTCGAAGGTTATCTTGTACAAGTCGTTCATTCTGTCAGTAGTTCTATACGCATCTGTGGCCTGGGCAAACTCATCCAAAACAACCATCAAATACCTTCAAACCCTGCAAAACCTCTCACTTAGGAAAATCCTATCCGCCCCCACCCGCACCACATACGACTCCCTCCATCAAGAAGTCCGCATCCCGAACATCCCCGAGGCATTGGGAAAAAGAGCCTCCTCCATTTCGGCGCGCATTCGTCGGCATACAAACCCTTTAATCCGTAACATCGGAAAAGGTGAGCCAAAACACCGCAAACATAAAGGGTGAAAATACTGTAATTAAGGACGGCTCGCCACCCATTGCGCGCCCAAAATTCCCGGCCCAAGGCCTCACAAACCGCCGGCAGGGGCCGCCACTCCCGTGCTGCCCAAGGAACTGAGCGACATGCTGCCGCACAGCAGGACAGCTGAGTGTAAATGGTGTACAAAGTGAAGTGAAGTGTGCGTGAATGAGTGTGTGAGTGCGAGGGACGTACTACGTATGCCCATGACTGCGTGCGTGAGTCTGTGTGTTATATATGTAAATAAAATCACAAAGAACTATAAAATTCAAGGAAAAACTGGAGCACCTAAAAGAAAACGAACTAACTAAAGCTGTCCTCGGTGCGCCCATAAAGGGACGCCGTATGGGCTTTATGTAAAGCCATGACGTCAAAACCAACAAAAACTGAAAACTGTAATATAATGCAAATGTAGAGCCTGTAAGCCGGGTCCATTGTACCGGCACCAGGTATATCAAACAAAAATAAAAAGCCTAAGAAGTGATACTAAATAAGATATTAAGAAGTTTCCTGCTGTTATCATGACTTACATGTGTTATGCCGAGTGCTCGAATAGTTTTCAGTTTTCAATAGAAGCAGGTATACTCTGAACTGTGCTGGTTATGGCTAAGAAAACAAACATTTTCTACATTTTGCACAATATGGAATTCAATGCACGTAACAACGATTTTCAGTTTTCAAATTTTGATAAAATTTCCTACTTTATGAAAACCTTCAAATTTCCTCACATACTGTACTGTTTATAATGAAAAGAGATTTTCAGTTATTCTGTTTGTGCATTTTCTGTGAAACACATCTAAGCTATCCTTTCCAGTAAATGCATCTTGAAGGAGACATATTACTATTCCGAACAAGTGAAGAATAGTTCTTACGAAAATATAAAATACACTTTATGGGACATTCACATATGAAATTAAATGCTGGTATAATCTTGAACGGTTTTTATTTTCGCAAACAGATGTTTGTTTATGGAAATTTTAATTAGCATTATACAAGTAAAAATTATTTTGCTTTTTGTTTCTAAGCTTAAGGAATTAACAACGATAAAAATATATAACCTCTATGTAACTTATTCCTTAATTTAATATTTAATTATTAAATTTAGGTATGAACTAAAATCTACAAAGAAAATTTTCGGCCAGTTAAGTGAACCTGACCAACGTCTAAGCATAATATTCTATTTAAATCACAATATTTTAGTGTTTTTTTTTCATATTTACATATTTTGGCAAATATTTTTTTCTGCCTGTTTTATAATATGCACATATTCTTGCATACATATGGACATACACATCTAAATACACAATTGTTCAAATCATTGTTTTAAAAATGTGAAACTTAGCTACGGATAGCCCAGCGTAAGTTTCACAACAGCTCAGTAGTCACTTGCACGAAATGGAGAATAATCAAAATATTTTTGTCATTTTATTTTTGTGTATTTTAATCTGTTACTTTTAACACTGTGTTAACTTCAAAAACATTAGCTGATTATAATCACCAATAAGTTGAGTTATTAAGTAATTACAAGGGTGAATACTGTTTTTAAGTATTTCAAAAGAGCGACCAACACTCAGCTAATAATACTATTCGGGTATATGGTTAAGGATTGCTATTAAATATTCACCATTTAATTTTGAAAAGCTATTATCTGCGTAATTAATTAGGTGAAAACAAGCACCGCCCATGAGTTTACGTGAATAGGTGGGTGTAAGTTGCTATTTCACAAAATTTCCTCATAAAGCCGTAGTGCGCTGCGCAATGGGTTCTGGGAATAAGAGCGTATAAACGTCATGTACCATGCAAAATGATTAATAAGATATCTTCTTTTGATATACATTTAGTATCTATGTATCTCTCTCGGCTAGGTGTTCCTGATACATGGTTACTTATGACGCATGTTGTATTTATTATTAGGGCGACGGAAAATTTTGAATTGGATAAGGGTGGAACAAATGCTTTGCAGAGTCCGTCTGGGTTAAGTGTCAGAAAGAGAGCAATAGTGGAGGGATGACCTAAGGTACCTCCCATTCACTACAATAAGAAAGGGATGTGTCTTCTAGTTAAACCTTTGCTTGTTGTCAATTTTATTTCCCACTGCTTCATCCAATGTGCAGATGCCTGGGGTTGAAACAGAAACGTTTGGTCGTATAGATTAATTATTCAATTAAGTATGTGTAATAAGTTATCACTAATAAATAATTAAATATGTTCAATAATTGTATATATTAGAGAACTTTAAAATGTATATTTTGGTAATATTGATAAAACTGAAAATATATATTTCTGTTGTAACATGTTTTATGGTGGACCTGGGCATATGTAACACTCGGGTGAGAGCCCAGAAAGAGAGTAAATCAGTACAATAACATGGTATGTCAGCTATTTAAATGTACCGTTAAGACAGATCAATACACTGCTAGTTTTTCCTCGTGAAGCCGTGTTTTAATATATGAGGTGGTAGAAGGACCATTTGCCCCATTCCAGTCTATTCTGTTCATTTCATCTGGTGTGTCCACTGGCTGATTAATTTTGTCGCCATGCGACGCGTAAATTTAAAGTTTGGTACCGTAGTAGTATTACTGTAGGTGGTCACTGCTAGTGAGAGTGCTAATATCTAAAGTTGCCCGGGTTCCACATAGAAGAGATTAGCCAAAATTAAAGTGCTCAGAAAATAACGTGTGTCCTGTTGTTGTCTCGACCTACACGTGAGAACCCAAAGTGTCCATGCAGGACACGCAGTTTACAGCAGCCGGAGGCAAGGGAAAAGCAGACAGCGGACCAGCGACGGCGGAGACCGAGGAAGGAGTCCCAAATTCTTGTCCAGCTTTTTTTCCCCGAGTAAGATCCACTTACGGAGCCCCACTGTGTTGGAGGGCACAATGGGGACTGTGGGACTCGCCTGTTCTTGACAATACCCACTAAACAACCGCCACCGGATAATGAAAGAATAATGATTGGTGAATATCGTGGCTTAGTGCGGTCCCGCATAGCACCCGCGTTAGTATGTGAGAGATGGGATGCTGGCACCCAATGGGTGCGATCACGTGGAAGGTATTACTAGGCTACAGACATGAAATCCGACTGCAACCTAGGGGTTAAAAGGTGGTAATAGGTAAGGACAGGTACCGGATTATTGATGTCTTTCTTTCCAGCGTACGTGGCGAGACTTGATGTCTTCCACGTACAACTTGCTGACGGTTGTGTGCGTTGTGTGGTACCGACGTATACAGCACCGCAGGAACAAGGAATACGCAGTTTCAACACCCGGCTTTCAGAACACAAGCGTAACTGCCGTCTGGGACAATGGGACAAGTCTGCGGTCGCGGAACATGCCATTTGGGCCGATGGTGAACATATTATCCAGTATGAGGAGACAAAGGTGCTTTCTTCTACACCATACTACCACGCCAGACTACAACGCGAAGCTATTGAAATCTATAAACACTCCAATAATTTCAACAGAAAGGGAGAGTCTCTTAAACTGAACAACATCTGGCATCCGATACTGGAACGGCTAAAACAAAATCAAAAGGCAGAAAAATCACGAGAGCCAATCAACTATCAGTACAGGGAAACCCCACCCACCGAGGACACACCTCCGCTCCAGCCGCACCAATCCAGTACGTCCAACCAGGATATAAATACGACACCTCTAGCGAGCGCCTCAGTTGTGCCTGAACCTAGAAGATTAAGACCACGCCACTGATGATGTCCACCGCAGGGATGGACGAAACGTATGGACAGCTTAACTCCATCAGACCACGGCTCCAAAGCCCGGAAGGAATCTCTTATATTAACTCTGACCCCGGCCGTGAAAGCTTCCGAACTCTCTAGTGGCTGTTCACGCGGAAGGACGGTTGAGCTCACGGAGTTCCTGAGAAGCCCCCTGACGCTCGTAGTGAGCTCGTCCAGCTTCCGGTGTATGGATTGGTGTTCTGTTGTGATGTCAGTTGTCTGCGAAAACTGAAGTTCTCTTAGGAGGTTCTCCAGGGCGGTCAGCTTGGCCGCTATGACCAGGAGCTCCGAATGAAGATTCTGAACGGCCTCCCCTAGGACCCGGACTTGCTTCCTGAGCTGCTCCTGGCTGGTGGTGCCGGCTTTTGATGATGAATTTTATGAGGCTGAGCGCTTAGCTGCTGCTGAGTGGTTGGCGGCGCAGGAGTGACAGGCGTTGCCTTCCTGCAGCGATGCAGGGGGCATAGCGCCTGCCCGGTGAAATGACTGTCCCCGCCACAGGAGGCACAGTAGCGGCGGCGTCGGCGGAAATCGTGTTCTGTGCAGACCGAGGTGATGCTGGAAGCACCGCAGTAGTGGCACTTCGGCTCGGCTGACACAGGACCCGGTGCATGCCCGTAGGCGCAGCAGCGGTGGCATGGAGCTTGACGGTCCTGTCTGCTGACTTCAGTGTGCAGCACCCGTCCTAATAAGGGCAGGCCGTTAGATAAAGCAGCTTCCAGTTCCGCGTGGCTGGCTAGCTCCACCCGGACGAGTGGTGTCGGACCTCGGGCTGAGGTGATGCGTGTGGCTCTCATTGCTGATGGCCACTGCTGCTGCGCTGCAGCAAGCACGTATCGTGCTTGCAGGTCCCGAGGCACTCCCGTTATCACAATGCTCGTGCAGCGGTGCAGCAAGTGGATGAGGTGGCGCTGGCTGGCTGGCTAGCGCTGGCAAGTGGCCTGCTCCCAGCTGGGTAGCAGGGCCGGGTTCTGGCTGCGGTGTTGCAGGACGTTCCTCCTCGGCTGGCTGTGCGGCGACGATGACTGCTGGTTTCTTCGTACCTCTCTTGACACGACCCATGTTGCTGCTCTGAAGGTTCGCCCCCTTGTCCAGGTACGTGTGCAGCGTGAGGCGGTGAGCAAAGTTACTGCGGCAGAGTAAACCCCTTCCATCTTCGCCCTTAAAGATCCGTCACAACATTGCATGCGAGCTTTCTCTTTCTGGAAATCCGTAACTTCCTATACCACACGGACCTTAAGCATCAAAGACACTTGAAAGGAATGAGAATTTTCGAGTTTATATAAACTATTTATACTTAAGTTCATATATACTACAATATTTTTGTAGGATACTGTGTTTTGAAAACCAGTACTTGATTAAAAGCTAAAACGAGCAAGGTTAGGTGGCATGGATTCAGGTGGTGACTGTTTGGTTACTGGTGTTGGTGCTATATTCCAAGTAAATGAAGTTATTGTGAGGGCCATAGGGATTAGTAGCGATTATAATAAGAATGAGCCGCAAGTAAAGAACATCATGACATACTGTTACACATTTTGGTAATGCTACAATGGAGGTAAGTCAGGTAAGACCCGAAGGGTAAGAAAAGACTCGACTATGACTGTTTTAAACCTACTGGACAGCAGAATAGATCACTAACTCATACTACAAGTCTCTAAATTCATAATATTGAAAATTGTCTAGTAAAGTCCCTACATGTATTTATTAATTGGTTGAGCTTAGAATCATTTCGTCTAATATAATTAACAAAGTATGCTGAAGAAAGTTAGAAAGAAAATGGAATTTTAAGCATCTATTTCAATTACTTTAAATTGAAAACTTCTTTAAGCTTTGATGCCTTACGACACTGAGTGAGACATGAAATTGAAAGTGAAAGCTTCTCCCTGTTTATAAAAAACTACACTGTTTATTTCAGGAAGAACTAATAGAAACAAAAATGTTCTAAATTTAGTACACCTTTAAAGAAAGTTTTATTTAATTTAGATTCAACAGAATGAATTAGCATTTCTGAGAGACAATATTTTCCTCTGCGCTATAGCTACATTACGAGAGGATTCTAAAATTTCTTCTCCAGATTAAAAGCACATAAACTACAAGGAAAATAATTTATTAGGAATATTATATTTCATTGCTTTTTTAAAGTTAACCCGGCTACTTTGTAAATAAATCATCTTATTTCCAACGAATTTCCAAGTATTATTAACTCCACTATAATAAAATTTGTGCCTCTGTGCAAAGTAAGAGTAAGTTTCATCGGATAATTTGACGTATATCTTCGCCTACACTGCTATTTTTTGTGGTTATGGGAAACAGATTCCATGAATATAACGCATATGGAAGCAAATGGAAGCGAAGTTCACAAATACAGCAACTTCTTTATGAATTTGTCTTAAAGGAACTACTTGGGAGTCAATAAGAAGAATAAATGAATTCAATTAGAACCATATATATTCATGTACCATTGCATATTTTAACCATGAAGTCTGGAGCTTCTAAAATAATGCGACAGCTATCATATTGTGCTTCTGGGATACCTACTACAATCATACAGAAGTGAAGTGTATATAACTATGTCAAAATACAATATTACACCAAGGGATGTGGATTTACTTAGGCGAGAGGCGCGGTTGAATTACATATTGCGACTTTGTGACTCGAGGATGGGTCCTGACGTGGGGAGTTACGGAAGAGAAGGTAGCTGGCGACAAATCAGTTATGGTCTCAAGTTTCAGATGCAGCAATTTACTCCGTTCCGTCTTCAAAATGTATAGATTTATCGTACGTTGCTCCTTTGAACTCTGACAAGACCACGCATTCTTCGGAATATCTTGAGTTCTATGTCAGCTGAAATTCAGTGTTCTAGCACATGCATACATCTCCCCGTGTAAATTCACTGGAATTTCTGCACCTCACCGAACACGTAACTTAATAAACGCTTATCATATATTGCATAAATTCCACTGGTAGTATGAAGGTAATACCACTCCGAGAGTAAGAAGAGTACATTGGGCGATAATTGGAGACGAGAAATTCTTTTACAAAATAAATATAATATCCTGTCCCTTATTTTACTCTCTATCTCTCCTAAATTACTCTCACATTTAAAGGGACATACAGGGGACTCCATCTTTTTAACTTCCTCTATCGCTTAAGATACAAAAAGTAACGTAGTCCATCTAATATATCGATATACCAAAAAGTACTCCTTTTCAGACTAATAAAAATAAGTTTTTTTTTCCAAATAGAAACGGCCCCATGCATATCTGTATGTGTGTGGATAAATACCAAACTTGGAACAAATTTTCAGCATTTTTCTAAAAATTCTGCTCGAAGGGTTATCATCGCCGCACTACTGCTTCAAATGGACACGTTTCTTTACTTTTTACTTTCTTTAAAACTATTTCAAATTTTGATGAATATGAAATATATCTGTGTGAAAAGCTAATAAAACGTCTATATAGAACTGTCTTCCAAAATATGTGAAATTCCTTTCACCCTGAATAAATGTACACAGTGTTAGATGTCAGTGATAAAACATAAAGATGGACAACAATCTATGTGAAAAAATGTAGATAAATTAAACAAAATATGCCAAAATAATATTTATATAGTATTAACCATTTCTGATATACCTATATATTGCTCATACTCCAGTTTCTAATACTTTTGCATGCTTTGAAGTGTGAAAGCAGAATTTATTCCTCTCGAGATGTCAAAAGGAATGGAATTCAGAAACCACCATCTATGATAGGGTATCGATAGGATAGGATAGAATCCTAAGGGTGTCGTAAAGTTTTATCACCCTTTAAAAATGAGATAGAGATGGAAATTAATCATTTCTTCACACTAGCCGTATATAGGCTAAGATCTTTGACAGATAGAGTCAACATGGCACGTTGGCCATGGTAGCTCAATAGGTTAGAGTGACTGGACGGAAACCAGGAGATCCGTGTTTCAAATCCCGGCCAAGGCATTGATTTTTTCATGTTGACTCTATCTATATGAGATAGAGAGTTTGTGTTGATATGTGCATATTAGTTCTTCTCTACGTAGTCACCATTCAGATTTACACATTTTTCAAAGCGTTTCTTGACCTTCCGAATACCTTGATTATAGAAGTCCGCAGTATTCACTTTAAACCACTATTCCACTTCATTAATGACATCATTTTTGTTGTAAAAAGAGCGGCCATACAACGGATCCTTCATTTCCGGGAACAAGAAAACGTCAATTGTTGCGAGATCAGGCGAATAAGGCGGATGCTGTAAGGTCTCAAAGCCACATTTCCTTGTTTTGTCAACTGCAACTTGAGATGGATAAGCTAGTGCATTGTCAGCCAGAAGACGAACAACATTGGAAAGCATACCACGTCGTTTCTTAATCAGAGCTGCTCGTAACTTGTCCAGAAGATTGCAGTAGTAACTGCCAGTGATGGTTTGACCCTTGGCAAGAAAACTGAAAGCATGACCTTGCCAGATGACTTTTGCAACTTTGCCTTTTTGGGAGGGGTGGGGATCAGCATGTTTCCATTCCATGATCATGGTTTTTGTCTCTGGATCATGCTGATAGATCTAGGATTCATTCATGGTTACCAGATGATCAAAAAAATCGTCTTCATCCTGTTCCAACAGCATCAACATCTGTCTTGAAAGGTCACACCGTGTTTGCTTTTGGATAGGGGTTAGCAAACATGGAAACCAACGTGCAGACACCTTAGACATGTGCAGTTCGTCATGAATAATTTTCCACACACTACCATAACTAAGATGTGTCTCATTCATGATCATTTAGATGGTTGCTCGTCTGTCTTCCAATATTAAACACTCCACTTTCTTCACTGTGACAGCATCGTCTGTCATTAACGGTCTACCAGGTTTTGACTCGTCTGTCAGGGGCAGGTAACAGTTTGAAAATTCCTTTGCACCATACAATAGTGTCATACGACGGGCAATCATTTTCATGAATAGCCGTCATCTCATCATGGATTTCGCGGGAAGGTATGCCTTCAAATGCAGGAACTTGATCGCAATACGACCCTCAACTTTCTCCTTCTTACATCCCAGTCACTTCTGGCACACACTGTAAAAAAAAAAAAAAAAAAAAAAAAAAAAAAAAAAAAAAAAAAAAACCGGACTCAAATCACTAAAACTACCAACATTAGGTCCCGAGGGATCAATGACAACACTAAAAAAATTTCATTACTGTAGCATAAAAGCTACCGGGTGATCATTAAAACTATACGATACCCCCTGGTATGGAGAGGATTTGGCACGCGACCAGGCTTAATTTATTGTACCTATGCCCCAAGTTGGCCATCCCCGGGAGGAACGATGAGGCGAGAGGAGACAGAAGGCGGCCGACACAAGGAAGACCAACAATGCAGAGTCCTTACAACTGACTTGCTGGAAACTCCCCGACAGGCCAGTACAACCGGCATCCCAGATATCGTTGTCTTGAAACAGCCCCACCAGGCCGGCTCAGAGACCATTCTGCAAGAGGAGGAAGTGTTTACCAGGAGCATATCATCCTGTTATGCAGCGCCAGGACTCCCGCCAACACTTCTACCCTGAAAGAGACCATCAGATACGAGACGATATGAAATGATAATGGAGATGAAATGAAGGGACAGGAAATTCGGGGGATGTAAACAACCATCGGCCGACTCGCTTTTGAAAGAGTTTGCTGATCTTTCAGTTTCCTAACCCTTGTATCTACAGCCAAATGCACAATGAACATTTTTCTTTAAATATCCATCTCGATCAGCATAAAGAAGGTAAAAAAAAATCAGGTTATGTAAAGACATTTTTCAGAAGAAATTCAAAACCAATTAACAGTGCATAGAGAAAGTAATGTGAATGAAATTAATAAGATGTTTAGCTGAAAATAGCTGAATATAGTGTGATGCCTATAAACAGTCTCACTACAGCGATTACATGATGAACAATTAGGGTTGTAACCCAGCCATGACGTAACCCTTTGTGAATCACTTATGTGTGCATATACGTGTTTATATAGTGCTATAATGTGGATATATCTATTATTTTTGTGTATATGCATTGTAGACCTATTATACTTATATATGTGTTTCATTTTAAGTCCAACTTTATATCAAAGTCCTATTACAGAAAATGATACCAATCTTCAAAGTAAAGGTGGTTAGATTCTATAGTTCTGAACGCTTTCAGCGAGATTTGTTATCCCACCACGGTGCCAGCTTCTGGTTATTGTTGCGAGGAATTCGTTGATACCCCATTTCAAATACTTCCACCTTTACAAAATTTCTTCTCAACTAAAAAATTAACCATAGATCTAAACAGATGGGAATCTAACGGTGCAAGATTAGAGCTATGTGCTGGATATGGTAGCACTTTGATTTCTTTCATTTCCTGAAAGCGTTTCATTGCTCCTTGTGGTGTACCAGATCCCACACTGTCCTGCCAAAAGGTAACTCTTGTTTCTAGTAGCTAATGCTGGGCAACTTTGGGCCAAATCTTCTATACTTAATGATATGATCGATTGTACGTCCATTACAACTGACAGTGAGTGACACCTTGCAAACCTTACCAGACACATTATTTTGGGACAGAATCGATTTTATAAAATAACATTTTACAGGCTGATGGGTATCTATCTAGCTTCTGTTTCGAAGTGTATGGGATGCAGTAATACACTCACGTTTTAGCTCAAGAGGCAAATCTCATCCCAGTGATAACCGATAGACTGACAACAAAAAGCCACTCTAAGTTCAGCTTGGTCCTGCGCCGTGGCGTAGCGGGCTAAGGCAGCATGCCTTGATACCTGGCCAGGGAAAGTGGCTCGGGTTCGATCACACCCATGTTGTGGGGATTTTAGGTCCCGGGTATAGGACCGGTGCCCACTCAGCATCGTGAGGAAAGTGAGGAGCTTGCGCAAGGTAAGCGGTCCTGGTCATGGAAACCAACATTCCGGCTGGGGGATGCCAAGATGCTGACCACATCTCCTCCCCGTATCGGTTGGATGATCGTCCACCTCTGCCGGCAGTCGGACTGGTAGGCCTTGGCCCTCTAAGGGCTGTCGCGGCATGGGTTGTTATTAAGTTCAGCTTGGTCAAGTGTAAATGCATGTGACATAAACTTACAATTTCTCAATGACTTTTAAGCCTTTTAATTTGCTGATGTACGGTATCTTTCGAAGCACCATTTGAAGTGGTATGGGCGTGCTTCATTATGCTGCGCCAATTTGTAGCGGTAATTTCTGGTTCGATCCTGCTTCAAGTTGAAGCACTAATATGTTATTTGCACTTCAGCAGAGAAACCTATTTCAGGCTATGCGTGGCTGTATAGTATTCAGAGAAAGGATGACACTGGAAACTGACTGTAAAACCTTTATTAATCAGTATAAACTCTAATAGGGAAGCTGTCGACCTATGTCTGGTGTTAAGGTATTTGAATCTTCTACCAAGTGATAACGCAGTTCTACCATCAGCGATCCGTCCAGAAGAATGTAAGATTACGCCCGGAATGTGCTATTAAGCTTAAAAATTCCCCTAATAATCTCCTCCTTTTGATATAAGACTCCCACTAATAGCTTCTAATCCAATATTGCCACCTCATTTTCTGAAATTTGCTGTTTTCAAACCTAAAGTTCCTCTATAAATTTCTAAGAAATACTTACTCAAATTCCAAGAATAGCAAGTTAGTCTGCCATACCTAATCCGGAAATATTGGATACTTTAACCCCTACCGTGTGGCATTGTTTTGCCACAAGCCGGAGCCGGGAGCTTGGGCAGGAGAGAAAGAGGCACAGAGAGATAGAGAGAGAGGCTCCAGAGCTTTCGGTATATTGTTGCCGATAAATTTCTCGTAAGATCTGTGGCATTCTAGGAACAATGGCTGGGAGATATAAATACCCCGCAAGGTGTTAGAAGCGGCAGTTGTTTGTTCGCCATTGTGACAGTAGATGATTGAAGTGTACCGCAGTGATTTCTTTCATTTGTCTTCGTGCAGCAAAACATCGAGCCAGCCTTGAAGACAGCTAATTATCAATTTCACGCCTTTTTACTGCAGCAAAAGTTGTTTTAAATTTCTACAAACCGGATTTCCGAATCTACGTAATGTATGCTGTCGCAGTAGCCATCCGAATTACCTCTACGAGTTTGCATGAAAACCAGTTACTGCACTTAATGTCATGTTACCCCGAGCAGAAATGCATTCATGTAGCGTGTCTGCCTCACGTTCAAGAGGTCACGAGTTCGAATCTCGGTTAGGGTGAGTTACCTGGATAGGAATTTTCCGAGGTTTTCTCTTATTGTGATAGATGAATGTCAGGTAACTCTAAGTTCCATGGACCCCGGAATCATTTGAGCATCATTTCACCCATTTCATTCAACGTCCGATATGACATAACCTTGGAGGACGTAAATTACAGATTAAAAACTATTGCCAAATATAAAAACCCTGAACATTAACACAAATTCACAAAATACTCATATTTGATTTTACTATAACTTAACTTTATAACTTAACTTTACTATAATTTATTTTAGGGATACATAATTTCTATATCAAAGTTTTTCTGAGAACCTCTGCGTGGATCTCCTATATCGTTGCGAGTATTGAATATCACATAACTTCTTGGGACCTACACAACGCTGTAAATCTTTAACATTTTCTTCTCCATATAGAAACACTGTGTTGCTTATTAACAACGCTTACAATTTCAAGTTCACATATTCTTCGAGCAGCGGCAACAGCTTTGTAATGTTGTTCCCAGAAGAAAGGCTAATCACAAACTTTGTTAACTCCATTTTAGAATTTCGTTTTACAGCTGCTGATTGACAACATGTTAACAATACCAAACCTTAATCAAAACGTAATATTCATATAATTGTAGGGATGTAAAATATAATCCTAAGATAATAGTGAAGATTAATCCTTAAGTTGCTTGTTATAATTACACGAGAGCTGTTCAATAAAGAATGATCACAATTTCTTTTTTTGCCAACGTACCTTTACTCATCCTCATAATATTGATTGTTCTCAAAATAGTCTCCCCTGAATGCGATGCACTTCTCCCAGCATTTCTGCCAGTCTTCAAAGACATGCTGGAAAACTTTCTGAGAGATTCTTCAAAATCGCTTCCGCAGCCTTCACCACTGCTTCTGATGATGGATAATGCCTCCCACGAAGGCGTTTCTTTAAGTTAGGGAATAAAAAAGAGTCACATGGTGCTAAATCCGGACTATAGGGAGGGTGAGGGATGTACTTCACGTTGATTTTTGCAAGATATTCAGCAACATCATTGGCAATATGCAGCGGCGCATTATCTTTGTGCAGCATTCTGCCTGCTTCATGGAAAGGTGGTGGTTTACGCCTTATAAGCACTGCACGAGAACTTTAACTTCTCCCCTTTACAAATACATTTTAGTCTGTACTATGATTTCACGACAACGAACATTAAACATTCGTGAAAATAGAACATTTGCTTCTATATAAAAGTAGATTGGACAGTTTTGAATGTCCTTCAACTTCATGAGAACGAACGGTTTTAAAAATGTCCTTCACAATTCACACCGCTTGCTGTGACGAGCCCTAAACCCCAATAACCTCGCTCAAGGCAAGGTATCCAGCTTCGACCTCCCGATAGAGACAGTGGCGCAGGCAAACATTAAACAAAACACAATAAGGCACTACCACCGCCCCTATAGGGAAGTCTGACAATTACCTGCAATCAGCCTCTGTGCCAATGGGCACAGCACTTGCAATGTTTTCAGGACATACCTGTAGTATTGTCCAGTTACTGATGCGTATGCAGGTACAACATGCTGATGCACCATTCCATGAATATCAAAGAATAAGTTGACCATAACTTTCCCAGCAGAAGCAACCACTTTTGCTTTTTAGGGGGGTTGGCGATGAAGGAGATTTCCACACTGAGCTTTGCTGTTTGCTCTCAGAATCAAAATAATGTAGTCAAGTTTCTTCCTCTAATATCAACTTTAACTGCATGTTATCTCCATTGCAGCGGTAGGCGATACTTAACATGTCTGAACTTACGTGGTTCTCACAGGCGGGAACCAGGAGTACCAACAATGAAACTACTACGGCGTGACTGTTTCACGCTAACAGAAGCTAACAGAATATAATAAGGTTGAATATTAGTGCGAAAAACTATGACCGTAAAAATTATGATCATTCTTTAATGAACAGCCCTCGTATTTATTAGGAATAGATCGTAAAATAGTATAAGAAAAAAAAAGGAAATATCATTCAGGTATAATGATAAATAAGTAAATGAACATAAATAATACTGACGATATGCATTTTCATATGAAATAACGTATTATATTTATTATATTACGTTATATTAGTATTAATAAAACACATTTTTGTAAAACGATTTTGCCAGTTTAGACCAAGCTTTTCAGTTTAAATTTTTGGATGTTCAATTCAGAGAACATTTATGAAAAAACCAACAACAGGATATACTGTAAGCCAAGGGAGTAAACGTGCATAACCCTCCGCATCAGAGACCTACGTGTAACGCATGTTCATTCCAGCCTGCGTTACATTTCCAGCTCTCTCAGGTTAACTTTTTGTCACTTAGTCGCACAAAGTAGAAAAACGTGTAAACCTTTTTATATGAAATGACATGAATATTTGGCGAATTTTATTTGTTCACTGTTTGCAGCTACAAGGGCACTCTAATGAGAAAACAGGGAAGGCTAGGTTGGCATTTGTGCAGGATTGAAAGCAACCTAGCATCGAAACTAACAAAGCAAGGTGAATTTAGTATAACAGTTTATTGAACACGTCGTTGTATTGCAATATGTAGTTCTGCTCCTACTTCTAGTATTATATTTTTTTACTGTTAACTATTCCTGAAATAAGTTAATAATAATTAATTTTGCCTAAATACTGTAAAATAAGTAAATACGGGGGCTGATCAATAAAAAATGATCATAATTTTTGCACTAAAACTCAATCTTATTATATTCTGTTAGCTTAATGTGAAACAAACACGCCGTAGTAGTTTCATTGTTGGTACTCCTGGTTCCCGCCTGTGAGAACCAGGTAAGTTCAGACATGTTCAGTATCGCCCTACCACTGCAATGGAGGTAACATGCAGTTAAAGTTGATGTTAGAGGAAGATCCGGAGTTTATTTCAAACGTAATCACTGCTGATGAAACTTGGCTACATCATTTTGATCCTGAGAGCAAACAGCAAAGCTCAGTGTGGAAATCTCCTTCATCACGAACACCCCAAAGAGCAAAAGTGGTTGCTTCTGCTGATAAAGTTATGGTCATCTCATTCTTTGATATTCATGGAATGGTTTATCAGCATGTTGTAACTGCACACACATCAGTAACTGGAAAATACTACATGGATGTCCTGAAAACATTACAAGTCCATATTAGGCGCAAAAGACCACATTTCCATGAAGCAAGCTGAATGCTGCACCACAATAATGCGCGGTCGTATATTGCGAATGTTGTTGCTGAATATCTTGCAAAAATCAACGGGAAGTGCATCCCTTACTCTCCCTAAGTTGAAGAAACGCCTTAGTGGGAGGCATTACCCATCATCAGAAGCAGTGGTGAAGGCTGCGGAGGCGATTTTGAAGGATCTCTCAAAACATGGTTTCCAGCACGTCTTTGAAGACTGCCAGAAATGCTGAGACAAGCGTATCGTATTCAGGGGAGACTATTTTGAGAAGGACCATAAAAATAATGAGGATGAGTAAAGGAACGTTGTCTAAAAAAAGTGACCACTCTTTATTGAACAGCTCTCGCATTTTTGACTTCTAAGAGGAGAGTTAAGCTATACTGACTTAAACACCTCTTGCCCTTCAGCTTGTTACTATGACTTATTGTCAGTTAATAATTACAAAAATAATAAATAATAGTAAAACTCAGTGTTTGCAGATATGATATACATTACGTGGTACAGTTCTATATTTAAATGCTTCATTTTTAATGATTTCTAAAAAGTATTTATCATAAATATCAAAGATATATCTATTGTAAGGTACACTCAACCATAATGAATAATTTGTCACCGTCACACAGCAAAGCTGTAGATTAACAGCATCGAATGCCAGAACTCAGGTGCTAAACATACCGTTTACCGTCAGTTTGAGAACGAACAAACGGCTTGGAGCTGCAGTTGTGATTCCGTAAGGTGTCGCTGTTTAATCTAACCCTAGTTAGCCCACCTCGGTAACGTAGATGGTAGCTCGTCTGTCTCACGTTCAAGAGGACCCGAGTTCGAATCTTGGTTAGGGTGAGTTACTTGGATAAGTTTTTTATCGGGATTTCCCGTATACCAATAGACGAATGTCAGGTAGCTCTAAGCTCCAATGACCCCGGCCCTATTTGAGCATCATTTTACCCATTTCATTCATCGTCTGATATGACTTAACGTTGGAGGACGTAAATTACAAACAGAAAAACCTAGATTTAAGACATAAATTTGTGGTTTTTGTCCCACCTTAAAATATTCACCTCTATCCTTTTAATGATTTTGTCGATTGACTTTTACCGCTATTTCTTTTTTACTGTTGTAGTATCTGCGGGAATGAAAATGAATTTATCGTAAAACATACTCCAAAGGCTTCAGCTTATACAGGCTGATGAATATTATGCATACAGTGCGCCAGTTAACCAAGTTGTCAATTCCCGGGTATATATTAGTGTCGGTGGTGTGTTGTAATTTTACCCAATAGGAGTTCCTTTACATACCAGAAAAACTGCTGAGCTGGGTCTTTCAATTTTAAACCATAGGAGTGGGACGGATTTGATCCCGCGACGTTCGGAATCCGCCTAAGCAATCGAACTACCTCAGATCAATATGAGTATAAAGTTAATAGTTATAAATACTGTTGCAATCAGGATTGTAAGGGGGAGGGTGAAGGACTTATAAACCTAATCAACACCTGGGGGTGTAGCTACTGAAAGAATAAGGAAGCAGATGGTAGAGCTAAACAGGTCAAAGGATAGTGACATAATTAGGGTTAAATTAAAGTGATTATTTCTCAACAACAATTACAAATATATTCCAAAGTTTGGGGAAGTCAAATTAACAAAGCTCTCCTTTATCTGGAAGAGATAAAGAGTGCAATCAAGACAAACATTAAATCAATTAATACATAATAAATCAATATTATCTTTTATGTAGAGTAGCGTAGAGTTCTGAACAAGAGGTGGCTGACTCACTCTGATGTGTTAAGTCTTGTAGATGTATCAAAAAGTTCTATGATAAGACTAGAGCAGCAGCATCCGACCCTCTAACAATGATCTAACTAACTGACTATGATCTCACTAACCAACTGACTGACTAACCAACCATGATCTCACTAACCTCTCCTTACTGGCTGTAATCGTTTAAATAGAACTGTCTTCCAAAATGTCTGCTATCATAGGAGTCAGCGGTTTATCACAGAGGGTTTACATTCTATGGTGCAATCTTGAGCAACCCAAGAATGACTCTTTTTAAATTTTCTATCGAATTAACAGGAAGGATGAGCTGGCAGGTCACTGCTTACTCGGATCACTGAGTCATCCAACCTGTTGTTAATTCCTGCTAAAGCCTGCAGATTACTACGAAATGAATTGTGAGCCTCCGATAATTAAAATATTTCCCAAATTTTGTTCAGACCTTATACGCAACAATGCGCATGGAAGAGAATGAAGTGTAGCTTAGTAATTATTCTTAGAAATTAAGGAAACTTTAAGCTCAAGATGTTACCACCAATTTCTGTGAATCTGCCCTACCTCCATTATTCCCTCCTTTTTAAGGGAGGTTACTTATATAGCGGAAACTAGCACCATATGAGATGAAATAATTAGTCAATCCTAAACATCGTTGCTTTGGTATAGCCACTGATTGCAGAATAACGTAAGCTTACATAAATAAAAAGTTAAACCTAACCTAACCTACTATGAATCAGAAATCTAAACTTATAATCACAACATGGTTAAGGAACCATTGTATAGTAAATTGAGGGTTTAAAACCGACCAGACTGAAGGTTTAAAGGGTGCTTAATAGTGACAGTTCCAGTTCCATGATTTACAGGCACACAAAAAGAATTCTTGCGGAAACGAATTTCGGCAGACCGCTGACGCTGATATATTCCTGGTAACGAAAACTATATTTACAGCACGTCCTACTTATTTTGCTTCACTCGCGTGCTTTAGTTATAATTATTGTTCATTATGTTATTTTTACTGGTTTTAAAATAAATGAATAAAGGCACAAAATTAAAAAAAGGATGAGAAATGTTTCTTGAGGGGGAAAGAGCTTGAGGTAGTGAAGGAATTTGAATATTTGGGAGTAAGGCTGAGTAGCAATGGGGAGTGGGGAGCACATGGTAGGAAAATAATTGCTAAGGGGAAGACAGCTATGGTAGGATTGAGAACCTGTAAAGATAAGTTAGACATGCCGATAAAATGGTTAGAGAGGCTATATGGGACCATGGTAGAGGCAAAAATGATATATGCAGTAGAGATTTGGGGAGGCTCAGAGATAAGTAAAAAGGTTGACAATATGTACAAGTTATTCTGTAAAGAGGCTCTCGGATTAACAAGGACGGCTCCAGATGAAGTAGCACTTCTTGAAATGGGGAGGACCAGGAGAAAATGAATCATCTTGGAGAGAATAGTGAAATTTTGGTTTTGTTGTTTGAGGAAGGAGGATGGAAATATTTTAAAGGTATGCATGGAACAACAGAGAACATAAGTAAATAAGAACTGTTGGTGGAAAGTGCTAGAGAGAACTGTGGACAAAATAAGAATGGAGGATATATGGAGGGCAGGTGCAGGTAATGAGAGAGGATTTTGGAAAAAAGGTAAGGACAAGAATGGAAGACAGAAAGGCAAGAGATATGGGGAAGCATGGAAAACAAAAGTTCATTGAAGTTTTATAGGATTTTGAAAAGGGACTGGGGAAGAGAAGGTTATATAGACAACTGTAGTAGGATTGAAAGGGAGGGATTAGCATGGATGTGAACAGGTGCGATATTTATGAAAGGATTAAGGTGGAGTGAGGTAAGAATATGTGAATTATGTGGGGGGAGGGGAGAAAGTATAGAGCATTATGTAGTAAGATGTGAAGAAGTTGAGAATTGGAGGAAGGAGGCCTGGGAGAAAAGAATGGGACAAAGTTTAGGGCAAAATTGTAACAATAAGAATGCTAACAGGGAAGCAACGGAATAGGAATAAAAATGTAGGAAGATTTCTTGGTAAAACGAAAGATAAATGGTTGAGGAGAATTAGAAGCAAAAGTTATGAAGGGGGGAAGGAAGTAGGGGCGGAGGAAGGATTTTGTAGGGAAAAGTAAGGGATACAGGTAATCCCTCAATGAAGCATAAGGCTGTTATGCCAAGCTGGCTGAGGGGTGGAAGGAGGTGGTCACTCAATTCTTGTATGTAGGTTAAGGAAGAATAGTATGTAAATAAAATGGTTCTCTGTATTATAATTGTAAATTATTTTCATATGTACAAATAAAATATCAAATAAAAATATCACTTAAAGGAATAATGAAAATGCAGTTCGTCAATTGGGAGTCACTTCGATATGGGAGTATGACTTATAGTTTAGAGCTAAAGATTAATGGGTAGCTCTATATTTCACGCAAAGAATTTACTTCACAGCAACAAAATAAAATATAACGTAATTAAAATTACAAATACAAACTTCATGAAACATTGCTAGTCATCAATAAACATTAAACTATGCAAAATTAAATTGCAATACTCTGCTCAGAATGCAACGATTAGCATTTAACCTATTGGAAATCTTTATGAAAAAAGAACGTTTAAATCTTTCAGATGGAAAGCTCTGCTGCACTTCCAGGGATTATGTATATTGCGGACAGAGCTATTATTTTCTTCTTTTCAGCTTCCATTTTTGAATGTTTACATTTGCATTACAGAAACTTAAACAAGTTTCGTTAACAAACTTCATTTGCATGGCTAACATAGATTCTCCGCCTTTTATGCATGAGGTTGGTAATGCATGAAGCGAGAACTTCAATATTTCCACTATGTTGTTGTGGAATTTCTTTATAGATGTATATCTGTTGACAGAGAAGAAAATGTTTGCACAAAGAGCACTGTGTCCATTAACATGTCAATTTTAAACAGCACAGCTTTATGTATGATGCCTTTAGTATATACCTAAATTTTTAAAAATAAAACACAATTCAGAATATTAAAACGTTCTTATTGTAACGTGCAAAGTTATATGTTAAACTTACAGTATTAGGTTGTCTCTTAAGTAATGTCGGCTTTTAGGTGTCGGTGTTTTGAAATGTTATTGCGTTTTTTGTTTGTTTGGCAATACTATTTATAGGATAGCATTTATAGTGTTGCATGTAGTCCTCAGTTGTTAATAAACAATCACAAAATGGAGATAACACAGTTTGAATGTAGGGTCATTCTAAAACACTACTAGAAACAAGATTATGAAGCCGGTACCGCAGCTCTAAGAATATGTGAAGTGAAAGGAAAAGGTATCATTAATGAGCGTGGGGCACAACGATGGTTCCAATGTTTCAACAATGGAGACAAAATCAGTAAAAGTTCACCAAGTTCTCGAATATCTAATGTGTGAAATATTTACATGTCAAGTTTTGCGAGAAAATCTGCAAAAATGTACCCATATGCTTTCAGAAGAACCTAGTTCATGGTGCATCGAAAGATACCATACATCAAGACACTGGAAAATCATACAGAAGCTTTAGATCTGTACCTCATGAACTGATACCTCAACAGGCTGAACGTAGAGTGGATATCTGTCGACAGCCTATCCATACTCCCATGAATGATAGATTTGTCAGGAGAATTATCACTTGTGATGAAAAATGGGTATATTATCAAGTCCTGATGCCTCGAAACAGTGGCTTGATCCCCAGCAAAATGCCAAAATCATCGTTAAAAATCAGTTCTGTTCCAAAGTAAAGTTGTCTGTCTGGTGGAATTTTGAAGGTGTGATTCACCAGGAGTTTGTTCCAAACGATGGGTGCCCGCCTCGGTAGCGTAGATGGTAGCGTGTCTGCCTCAGGTGCAAGAGGTCGCGAGTTCGAATCTCGGTCAGGGTGAGTTACCTGGATAGGGTTTTTACGGGGTTTTCCCTTATCCTGAAAGAGGAATGTCGAGTAACTCTAAGCTCTATGGACCCCGGACGCCTTGAGCATCATTTCACCCATTTCATTCATCGTCGGATGACTTAACGTTGAAGGACGTAGATTACAACAACAACAACAACAACAACAACAAAAAAGCTGCGGTTGATTCATGCGGATGTTTATTCTGAACAAATGTATTGGGTTCATGAAATTTTGAGACGGAGATAACCGGTATTAGTTAACCAAAATAGAGGTCTACTGCAATAGGACAATACAACACCCCATACTACACGAACAAACATGGAAACAATTTTAGGATTTTGGAGGAATCGAACTGCTACCGCACTCACCATACAACACTGTTCTCATACCATCAGATTATCATCTTTTTCGACACATAATCCATTTTCTACATGGAAGAAATTTTGACAACTCTGAAGCAGTTCAGCTGAGTGTCATGGAATCCTACGCATCAAAAACCATCACGGGATAATACATTTCGCTAAACGATGGCTCAAATAGCATAGAATATAATGGTGTATTCTTTGAAAATTAGTTAATTGCTTGTTACAATATACTTAAGTTGTTTCCTTTTTTAGGCTTTTGCGTAAAGGTTGAATTGTTTTATGATGGTCTTCACAAATATCTTTAAAATATAATTATATTTGGCTTATAAAATATTATTTGCTTGTTTCCTCTGAGATAAATTGACAGAGGTAAAAGAATACTCCTTTCTTTTAACACTTAGCTGAGCGAGCTGTTCTAAATTATACCAAACTAAACAAGAAGTAATTCTATTTAGTGGAATTGCTGTTGGCACTGACTCTTCGCCAGTCCGGTTTTTATAAGAGTTTTAAAGGATGATTGATGTCATGCGATATTAGCTGAGGATACCTCTGTGAGCACCAGTTTCGGTGTGGTTGGAGTAAGAAATGTCACTCCTAACATATTACGGTAGTGACACATTGGATCATAGTGTTGCAACTTTCAATGAAAACAAAAAACTATTCACAGATTCTTCAGGTGCTCTAATTAACACTTTTATCTTCAAATTAAGTTAAGCTTCTACGAAATCCTTTAAAACTGACGCTACTTTAGTGTTTCTAGATATTAGCAAAGCTTTCGATGATGTAGAACAACACATTCTAAGCACTCTTCAATCCCTTGGAATCCCCTTAAGACTTTCCAAGCTTATTTGCAAAGCAACAATACTAGGCTTGTAGAATCAAGAATTTATAACACAAAGTCTATCGATATTAAACGAGGTGTGATGCAAGTTAATCCTATTCCCCTATATTTACAGACTTTCAACTGATAATATCGGTTTAATTCATCAATTCTCTTCTCAGAGTATTAAAGAGCAACATGGTTTGTTAATCGTACCCGTTAGTAAAGACCTGTCAAGTTTATAGAGTTCTCGCTTCGTGCATTGCAAACCTCATATGCCTTGAATATGCCAAGTTCCCTGGGGGAGATATTCTCTGCTCTGTACCTTAAATCCCCAAAGTAATTTCATAATTTCATTCATTCTCTTTACATAAAGACTTAAAAAGAATAAATAAGTAAAATAAAACGTACAAAATGGGTATTCAGAAATCATAAAGCACCACATTCTCCCTCTTCCTAACTTCCATACACTTTTTCAATTATTCTTTCGCATTTTCAGAAGAATAAACAGACCCAGAATATATGCTGTACATGTCATATTTGAATTCTGCATCATGATATCCATGAAATCCACTTATTTCCTGGCTACCAAGGAACGACTTTATTCGTGACAATTTATTCTGCTGTTCAATTTGCTAACTTTAATTCATTTCAAAGGCATTTTAGCTATTATTAACATGTTTCTGTTTTGGAAGGGTTATGGACATGGCTTGAGTTAGATTTTATATTTACACCTAAGTATATATATTGTAACGACCTAACCAAGGACGGTAATGGATAATTAGCACAGATCTTACACGGGGGAACAACCCACTAGCTAGGATTCACATGCTTGCGAGGAGGCTGGGGCTTTCTATCAGGTGCAACTGGATAGGAACTTACCAAAAACTACAATTTAGACAAGAATAGGTTTACCACAATAAAGAAAGATACATAGTTGGCCGCACCGGCCAGTGTGGATACACACGTCCATTACAGCCTATGGTTGTTAAGAAAAGAGGCAGAGAGAGAAACTTGCTTGTACAAGTTACACTATCCAGAAGAGGTAGGGGAGAGGTCACGTAACATGTCACACACGTTACTAATAAACTCTGTTTCATATAACCTTGCCCCGCTGACATCACTCCGCGTGCAACTACCTTCACCCTCATCCTAATTGACTAATACTTTCGCGCCGTAGGCCATAGGCGGTGCCTTCCCGTCACATTGAAACCTGCAGTAAATGTCATAATAATTGCCAGGAAGATAGATAAAATCATATAAATAAGAATATGAAGGCATGCAATAATAATGAAGTTTATAATAAAACTGAGCAAGTTGAAACTGAATGAATGAGCAATGAAACAGAAACAAGTTTATAATGAAAGGCCTTCGGCCTTTTCCACTGGGACTTTTAAACCAGCATACATACCTTGCAAAAATGCTTGTTTTCCAGTCCTAAAAGTCGTGTCACGCCATACTTGTCGTGTGTTCTTAATTCACCCAAGTCTCGTCAAGGTAGTATATTTTGCGACTTGTATCTCGGTACAATCTGATTGTCCTTAAATAACGTCTTCGCCACACAGCAATATCGCCCCTAGAGTGGTAAGTTTTCCTGTTGTCTCGATTTCATGTCGCGAAGTTCCTACGCATCTAACACACCTGGAAGTTCAGGACACAGCTGTTCGACTTCTCTCAGTAAGAAAGACGGATTCTTCTCTGTGAGTGCATTAAACACATGCACCACAATTATTTTTCGCCGGTTTGTAAAGGTTTCACCTTGCGATGCTTCAGCGAAAAACTGGCGTTAGACTCTGCCATTATACATATAATAAGGACACGTGCAATAAACGACCAATAAAATAATTTAGCTCTCGCACTGGGCATAGAACACCGTCGAATGACGATATATGACTAATCCAGTTCAAAACAAAGTCAGTGATAAAAGTCATATAAACAAACATGTCATCACTACCGCTAAATCACGTGGTATCGTGCCATGTGCTTGAGAGCAAAGGAACCTCCTCCTTACTTCGTTTAAGAATTAACATGCATTTCAGATAAATCAACTCTGTTGCGTAATATATTTCATTAAAACAGTTACGAAAATATAAATTTGACAATTCTCTTCCAACATATAAAGACATATCACCATGTTAAATAACGAACTAATTTTTACCGCACAACAGTCTGCACCACAACAGCAGCCATTGAGATGTGATACGGTCACGTGACCGTTAAGAGATACGGGGCAAGCTTATGTGAAACAAGGTTAGTCGAAAGATAATCCAACGTGTTATTTAAATTAATCAGTCACTTGTGACATCTCCCCCTCGCTTCCTCGAAAATCAATGAATACATTGATCTTGACAATGTGTGTGTGTGTGTGTGTGTGTGTGTGTGTGTGTGTGTGTGTGTGTGTGTGTGTGTGTGTGTGTGTGTGTGTGTGCGCGCGTGCGTCAGAAATGACTTCAAGAAACCAGTTTTCTTTAACCACAATTAGAGCTGCAATACCCGTTCATATTTGTAGGTATCTCGGTTCCTGTTAATTGGTTGAGAACCGATGCAGAGTTATCCTTCATGGCGACTTCCCTACCAGCCAGTAGGAAACTGAATCCGTTGACAAAGTGCTTCCGAAATGAGAGAAGATTCGACATTTGTAGAGTTAAATATCAAATTATTCATCGAACCAGAACATAGAAATGCATATGTCTAATAATATTCAATTTCAATAAAATAATTTTCAATTGGGTTTGACCAGTAATATCAGAGAAATTATTTCATTTTATTTGCCGATTCATTTTAATTGGTTTCATTTTGACAGCGTTATTATTTAATGAAGCAAACGACTGAATTATGTTATATGACTATGTTACATAATTGTACGAATTACAAAGAAATAAGTGGGTTTTATTGATGTGTCAGTTTAATTAGTTGATGATAACAGACAGTTAATGAAGTTCAGTTTGTAGATTATTTATTTTATGTAAAGTTTTACCTGTTTTCACTTGACGTTTGTACCGTATCAATGTGGCGGCCAGTGATTAATGAACTATTACACTTTTTGACTAGGGTTGTTTGTTTCTTATTTTTCTCAGAGTTTTTATATTCCGTGATTATTCTATGGTTGTTATCTAGCCAACATTTATGTAGTATTGATCTATGCATTATGTAGTTATAAAATAAAAGGATATATTTAACAACCAAAAGCTATATCTTTGTTATATAAGAATGTAAAAATACTTTTACAGCTAAAATAGATATTAAAAGAGCTCTTTAGTAAATGTAGGTAGATAAATGAACATTTAGCTGGTTTATGAATACAACAATAAGAAGGACGGTAAGAATATTAATAAAAGAAAATTGATAGCTTAAGAGGCAATTTCAAGTAATTATATGTTGTATTAAATGTAGCTGGATATGTTATTTCAAAGAAAGATTAAGCTTTTCCTATTTATAATGCACATATTTAATTTAGATTTTAAGGTAACTTCCTTGCAGAACAAATGGCCACAATAGAAAGATAAATTAACCTGCTCGGTGAGGTAGTTTAGGGTCCAACGGACACTTAGTCCTGATCAGGCCTGATGGACATAATTTTAGCTTTGGAAAATGCTGCATTCCAATGGCAACAGAAGGACTCCGTGTGGAACAGTTATGATAGCTTGTTGACATTTGTGTTACAGGTTGTTTACAGGTATTTCTAGAATTTGTGGTTTCTTATGAAAAGCTGGCATAATTCTAATACTTAAGATTACTCACTCAGTTTTTGATGTTGAGATCCTTCGAAACATATTATCGACAATGGCCTTCTGGTCATCTTCAGCGATCCATGCTGCAACTACTGATTGCGATCCTTCTTCCCAGGAGGTTTATAGTTCCGCCCAATGGAAGTCTCCTGATGTGCAATGCCAACAGAACATGTATTTCCCCCCCCCCCAAATATTCAATTCACTTATTAACTGCATAGATTTTAACAGTTGTTAAAAACAGCTCGGCTGTTTTAACAGCCATTCAAAGTCTGAATACATCAAGATGAGAGGTTGCAATCAATATTAATATAGTGATGTAAACATTTGAATTTGCTAAGAGCCATTTGCTAAATGTGCAAGAGCAAAGAAAAAGCAATGGCAGGTTTTCTTCCCGAGACATTGTCTGCATGAGGCTAGACTGTAAGTGAAGTTAATGCCATCTGTAGGCTACCAATGTGATTTTTAGCATCAAGCAAGTTCAGTGCAATGATCATTCTTATTTAGGGGGTGAGGGATACATATTAGTTTATATTTATAATTGCTTTAAATTATAGGTATTTAAAGAAATTTTATTTGTTCGTGTATTGTGATTAAAAGTGGGTTACCTACAATAATTATAGACTCGTGCTTGTACATTTTTACGTTTTACCCCAGTTTGCTTAGAGTTAAAGAGCGCAAATCACAAGGAAGCTCTGACATGCATGCTGTAAAGCATGACAATATCAAACTGAAAACGGCTGCTATCGTGTACAACGTGTCTCGAAACATCTACGGGAGGCATATTATGAACACAGTAAACAATTTAATGAAAGGATGTGGTTCATACCCAACTGGTGGAGCACTTAATTAAGCTTGATGCAATTTATTATTTGGGCTGAGCTTAAGTGAATTGAGGGAACTGAGTTATGCATATTGATACCGAAATTAGAGATTTAGTAAATTAGATGGGAACATGGGGCTATTTGCTAAATGTGAAACAGGATTTGGTTTAGTAATTTACGACGAAGAGGGAAAGCTATCATCGCAGGCGTTCCCAGGATCGACATTTAAATAGCAGTGGCTTTCTTAAACTCTTTAGTAGTAACTTATGACCGTAATAAAAGACAAAAAGTTTCACATGTGACAAAAGATCGACTTGAGTTGAGGGATTTTGGTGTGAATAACAGAGTTGCTTGAAAGGAATCACACACAGCTGGACTGACTGTCCGGGTGGACAGACGTGATCCGAGAAGGAACGTATTTTTCTGCGAAACTAACGAATTACATGTTATCGCGTAATATGCGCTGCATATACGTTAACTCAAACCGTAATACAGATTGGTTTTCCTTAGTCAGCAACTTTGCGATTCATGTGACTATAAAAATGAGAAGCAGTCACTAAACGAGTGTTAAACTTGGATTCCAATGTTATCAGTGCAATCCTTACCCCTATATATCCACGCATACCCTGAGAGAAATCTCATGCTCTAAACTGAGGTAGACCGCGCATTGCTTCAATTGGCATAAGGTTTCCCTTAGTCAGAGTGGTGACAATATGCACGATATTCCTAATAAATTCATTAGGGATAACGAATTACAGGGTTTGCCCGGGTCTACTGATTCCTGAGCCACCGAGAGAGAGACAGAGAGAGAGAGAGAGAGAGAGAGAGAGAGAGAGAGAGAGAGAGAGAGAGAGAGAGAGAGAGAGAGAGAGAGAGAGAGAGAGAGAGAGAGAGAGAGAGAGAGAGAGAGGGAGAGAGAGATGCACCAAAGATATTCTGCCAAGCAGGAGAATGAAGATTCCAGGTAGATTCATATATTTATAAACTGGAAATACATATAGCTTTTATTGATTATGAAAAAGCGTTTGATCGTGTAAATAGGAAAAAAAAAATTGTGAGAAATCATGACTCGAAGATCTATATCTAAGGATCTCTAAAATGTCTCTAAAATCTATATATATAGGGATACAACAATCAGCATACATATTGGAAATGAAATGTATAGTAAATGGATGCATACAAATCAAGGTGTAAGACAGGGTTGCAGTTTGTCTCCTATCTTATTCATAATGTATATAGATGATCTGATCGGAGAGTGGATGTTTAAGATTAACGGAGGCATTCATCTTGCACCAAATTTTATTCTTAAGACGATGCTATTTGCGGATGACCAAATAATTATAAGTAAAGCTGAAGACGAGCTGCAAAGAGCAGTATGTATTTTACAGAAGTAATGTAAGAATCATAATTTCAAAATTTCCACAAATAAAACAAAATCAATGGCGTTTCGAGGTAAATACACTGTTAGAACCAAAATAGTAATTGATATTATCTTAGAGCCAATAATACTGTAGTATTAAGAAGTGGTACTTGAAGAGCATTAAAAGGAATAATTCCTGATGGAGGTCAAGAGGACCCTAATTCAATTGCAGGAGCTGGTTTCTTGAATATATTTAGGAGATCTAACCTGCTCACTGAAAATATTTTGAAGGGCCGCAGTATTTTGACAGTTTTAAATATTTGGAAACATATGTCAGTTATAAATATGAAAATGATTTTAAAAATAAATTACCAATGTGTCAACAAATATGTGGCACAATAAATAGAAGCCTAAAAACTAAAACCAGAAAAGAAACACGGATGAAATTTTATAAAGTAATGGCTGTGCCTGCTTTTCTTTTTGATTCTGAAACATGGACATTACCAAAAGCAGACAAAAACAAGATAGAGGCTGCCGAAATGATATTTTTAAGAGCAGTAAAGGGATGTACTCCTTTAGATAAAATTCCAAATGAAAAAATAAGAGAAGATTTAGAAATAAGTTCTTTAGAAGAAAAAAATAATAAACTATAGAAATGAACGGAGAGAGCATATTGAGAGAATGCCGAGAGATAGGATCACAAGAAGAGCTATAAACTATAAACTTAGAGGAAAGAGACATCCGGGAAGACCACGAAAACGATGATCAGACATGTTTTATCGCGGAACAGGCAGCATTGCCTAGCCCTTGAAGTGAAGAAGAAGAGGATTATCACAGCTTTCATGATGTTCACAAGCGCCATGTGTTTGTTTACTGGCAGTTCATAACCTTCCTCAAAAAATTCTACCTGTACCATTCACAGTTGAGTTAAATACTGGCGCGAATCCCTTATTACGACTGGCGGCGTACGCGCTAAAAGGGTTCGCGCGAAGCGACAGCGCGGCTTGTTGACACAAAAGAACTGATAGGTAGCAGAGTGTGGTAATAAAGAGCCTGCAAAACAGATAAAGATGACCCGGAGATAAAATATTTGCCGACACAGATAAAGTTACGCGTCTAGAACGTTCGTGTTTTATCTGGTGACGTGTTAGTGAACATTCTATAACATTCTGGAATTCATGAATGGTTGTGTATAAAAAGAAGCCATGGCTAGTTATCGGACAGTTGTTATAACAGAGTGTGGTAGTAAACAGTGTCGTAATGAAAGAGTGTAATCAGAACTGAATTGTGTGAACGCTTTTGTTTGTGGACGGCGATCTTGGAAGAATGTAATTGTGTATGTGACGTAATGCTGCTACTGTAAGTGTATTTCTACGCAAATAAAGATCATTTTGAATTTCTGCAACTCGGACTTTTAATTCTACAAACCCACAAAGTCACAATACAAATTCCACAAAGAATATGTTTTGTAGTTCAGCGTTCTTGTACTTAATAGCCCAGTCCATTTTCTTGCCCGAGAACAATTAATTGCACAGGTTCTACCCAATTAGTCCAAGACCCTTAGGTCTTAGGACCCTGGCCTCCTTCAACCCGGGAGCGATGGATAACTCCGGGAGTCTTTCCATAGGGCAATACCTGATTTTTTAAAAGCTCCCCCCCACCTTTGACAACAACGTCAAGACGGGATGGTGTGGATACGCCACTTACGCGCGTCAATCCCGTAGGGAAGACTACCTAAAAAGCTCGGTGAGGCCGCCTGCTAATCTAGCACACCTACTATTAGCTCCACAGGTTAGTACCCGGCACTTATGAGGCAACGCTCTACCCCCTCCGGGTGGCCGTAGTCTGGCCGGAGTTACCCAATTCCCCGTGGGTGTCGGGAGCAACTGTTCCCTCGAGTGTAACCCAATGCGAACAACTCCCCATCGGGAGGGACTCGGCAGTACGGCCTGACTTTCCTCTAGTAACGTCAGAGGTACCACGAGTGCTAAGGGTGCGCAGCGCTCGCACCACAGCAGCTGAAGGGGACGGATCCCCTCCCTTGCCTGAGAACAGAAAGAAAGCTGGCAATAATCCATGGATAGACAATTAAAGGGCGAAGCGCCATTTGAAACGCCTACATTAAATGCATGTATGCGCATGACGTCTATACACGTCCATATCGGTTTGGGGCATTTTAACTTGGTCGTTTTATGACGTCCATATCGGTGAAAGGGTTAATTTAAAGAGCACGATCATTACACCAGGCATGACTCCCACGTAATCTCTTCAGATCCGCTCTTGTTAGAAGAACTTTGCCTATCATGGGGAGTATTGTTTCATTTATTCATTTATATATAACTATCTTTAGAATATTCTTTATTGGCTCTATTTTATTTGGGTTACACTACACTGTCTTTATATTTTTATAAGGCAAGCTTATGTGAGGTAAGTTAGGGCTAGGGGTGAGGACCGCGTTTAATGTCGCGTTTTGCACCTATAGGGCTGTCTCCAGGAGGGAGGGTTGGGGTAACATGAGACAGAGGGAGGCGGAATCTGTAGTCACGGCAGAGCAAATGACATGATCCCCACGATTTACAGTTTGAATTTTCTGGGGGCGTTTCACATTTACAACCCTGGAATAATGAAGCATTTGAACGTGAAGCGAAATAAAAAGGTAGTGAAAGGGAGGGATTTCAGATAAGATAAAGAGAAGGGCTGTAATTAAATTCCCCATCATTCGCTAAGTGACAGGGGCAACTTTCGAATATATCTGGTCAGGACAGGAAGATTAGCCGCAGGAATAAAACCCATAACCTTCCGAATACGAGTTACATACGCTATTGCTATGCCACCTCGCTTGGTTAAACACTTATAAAATGTAGCATTTGCTTACATTCATTTCATTTTAAGTATAGAGAGGCAAAAGATTGAGAAATTCAAGGGTATTGTATCAAAGAGAAAGATGAATAGGTGGAGGCAAGCTCTCTTCATTTATTCAGGCGGGCAATCACGAGAGTGCAGCTGCTACTTCAACAGAAATGTACAGCATATGCTAGGTCATATTTTGCAGATATAACAAAACCTGTGTACAGCTTGCTGCTGATGGAAATGCGGAGAGAAAACCAGTGTGAAAACAAAACGCAAGGAAAATGAATTCAACAACACCAATGTAATGCTTGTCTGTCTGTGGTGTTGACGTCAACTAACGAAAGTATAATGACAGAGACAGCAGAGACAGAGGAAATTCCGCTTTCGGATGGTAGAGGAAATTAATTTGAAATTATTGTTCCAAACATATATAAACCGAACACATAATTTTAAGGATACAGCACAACAAACTATGATTCTGCTTTTAGATTTACTTGCCGCTGTTGCACTGTTAAACACTGTTCAAACGACACGTCTGTAAATCTTAAAACAATGCGGGCACCAGCAGAACATGTAACAGAAACTAAGGATTGTCAGCTTCTATCAGTTCTTATCACTGATTGCTTATAGTACTTTAAATGACGGTCAGAACTTGACGAACGATATAAAATGCCACCACAGATCATGGACTTAGATGGGCATAATTTAGCTGCAAAGTAATATCTGCTGAGAATGTTTGATTGTAATTAAATTGTACGCAGGAACATTTCTATGTCACCAGCCTTCGGAATGAATGAATGAATGAATGAATGAATAAATGAATGGATGAATGATTGTGGTTTAGGGCGCTCAACAGCGCGGTAATCAGCGCCCCTAAAAGACTAATCATGCTAAAACTAGATTAAAAGAACCAAGTTGTGTCCAGCCTAAATAAAACACACACATTTTGTGCGCCAAAACTAAAACATACTTAAAAACATACAACAGTTAAAACGGATAAAAAGTTAAAAGCTAAATTCTAAAATTGAGAAATAAGAAGAACTTAAAAACTTTACCCACTGCTTTTTGGGCGTCCGCCAATACCTCTGGCAAGCTGGCCGGCAGCTGGAGGGACCGGCGAAGACGACCGGCGAAGACGATATAGCTAATATTTCTTTATTCCTCAAATAATACCTTTAAATTGATTAATACTTTTTTCTTTTTTTTCTTCCACCTAATCACAAAGCTAATAATCTAACAAAAATAGGTATTATTTTCATAAGAAAGGTGAACAAATAAAATATGGAGTTAAAAAAATTATTCAATCAGGTTAAAACAGTTTATTAAAACATGGCGGACCGAGAGGGCATTCCCGCAAAACGGGCAAACTGGAGCAGGGTCCTTCTTAAAATGATAACAATGCGGAAAAAAACAGTGGCCTATGCGCAACCGAGCCAATTGCACTTCTACTCGACGGGATGGACGGCAGGAAGTTACCCAACACACTGCGTCGTCCTTCACAGAGCGGAGCTTATTTCCGCGTAGAGCGGACCACTCTGCGCGCCAGGAGGACAACACGGAAGTCCTCCGAAGAGACGAATGGTATGCTTACCTTGGACTGAATGACTGCCGACTTTGCCGCCGAATCCGCCCGTTCATTCCCTGGTAAGCCAACGTTTCCAGGCACCCATGCACATACCACGCTAACGCCAGAGGTGTCTAAAACGTGGAGGGCGTCCTGGATTCCCTGCACAATGGGATGGTAGCTGTACAGCTGCCGAAGACTCTGAAGTGCACTAAGGGAATCACTAAAAATAACGTATTCACCTATTTGGTGTCATCGTACATATAAAATGGCTCGGTAGATCGCATAAATTTCAGCACTAAAAATTGAGGTGCAGCTGTGGAGGCCGAATGTATAGGGTTCGGTTCCACAGACAAAAGCACATCCTACACCTTCTGAGCACTTGGAGCCATCAGAATAAATTAAAACTCGATCGTTAAAACGGGATAAAATTCCAAAAAACACGTACGAATACTACTGGGAGCTATCATTGACTTCTTGCAGCGTATCATGCCCAGATCCACGTGGGATAATTCACGCAGCCAAGGTGGGTGCACTCTCTCGCTCTTAAGGAACATTTTAGGCAACCTTTGGTTCCAACAGTAAAGTAATAATAAATGAATTAATTCCCACCCAGAGGGTACATTTAATCTGAGAACTGCCTAAACTTTTTATACTGGGCATGTATATTTATACTGTTTATAGAAAAGCTTTAGTTTGGAAATTGAGGATGAAAGGGTTAAGTCAAAAATATATAAAAGAAGTAGAGAAAATCTATGAAGGGGTGAAGTTTTGCATAACGTGGGAAAAAATGTAATTACGGAGATGACAGTACAAAAAATAGGTCTAAGAGAAGGATGCAAAATGAGTCCAATTTTATTTAATTTATTTATGGATGAGATGATAGACAAGGTTATAGAAGGAAATCAGCACTGTCCGGTAATAGCAAACAAAGAAATTCCTGGACTGCTATATGCGGATGACCTAATGGTAGGATCTATAACGGTAGTAGGATTGCAGAAGGCAATAAATGAAATCCAGAAATTCTGTGAAGATTGGAGAATAAAAATAAACATAAATAAGTCGAAAGTTATGGCCATCAAGAAGTGAGTTAAACTAAAAAAAAAGAAAAAAAATGAAAAGTGGGTAGTAAATGGCAAAATGGTAGAAGTGGTCAATGAATTTGAATACCTAGGAGTGAGGTTGAATAACAATAGAAAGTGAGGAGCACACAGGAGAAAAGTTGAGGCAAAAGGAAGGGCGGCAATGAATGGGAGAAGAATATGCAAATATAGACCAAAAATGACAACTAAATGTTTAGAAAGAATGTATGAAGCACTAGTTCAGTCCAAAATGTTGTATGCAGTGGAGATTGGGGGGGGGGGCACAGAGGTAAATAAAACGGTGAACCAAAACTACAGAAGATTTCGCAAAGAGCTACTACGCTTACCAAGATCAGCACTTAGGGAAGTAGCTTTAGTAAAATTAGGAAAGACAAGAAGAAATGGAATAATAATGGAAAGCATAATAAAATTTTGGTATAGGTGTTTGGGCAAAGAAAAAGGGGAAATTATGATTATTATGCATGAGACAGTAAACAACATTAGTGAACTCAAATAGTGATGAGATAGGAGGAATTATGGAAAAATAGGAATGGGAGATTTATGGAGATTAGAGGAAAGGGGTAAATTAGTAAAATGCAGAATAGAAGACATAGAAAGATAGGAAATATTGGGAAGTCTAGAAAATATGAAATCATTACAATTTTACAAGCAAATAAATAGAAATTGTGGACAAGAAGCATATGTAGATTACTGCAATAAGCAAGAGAGAGAAGGTTTAGCTTGGATGAGAACAGGAACAATATTTCTAAGAGGGATAAGAGGTAGAGAAAAGGGAATTTGTGAACTATGTGGGGGGAAAGAAAGCATAGAACACTATGTAACAGAATACGAGGAGGTTGCAATGTGGAGAACAAAGGTTTGGGAGGAAAAATGGGAGAAAGTAGAGAACTAGTAGCTATAAAATGTTAACGGGCAGGGAGGAAAAGAAGGTATGAAGTATTGGTGAGTTCTTGCAGAAAGTAAAAGAAAATGAGCCAGAAATGTAAAGAATATAAGAAAGGAAGATGAGGAGGAAGAAAGGGACTAATTAAGTAATAAGGAGCCATGGAGGTTAAGAACTACCTGGCAGAACAGAAGACCAGGGTGTCATATAAGCCAAGATAGCAACAAGGTAAAGACAAATAAATGTAGCCAAAATTTGTAAATTGTAAACTTTTGGAATATGCAAAATAAAAAGAAAATTATACTTTTTATAGTCTCATTGCTACAAAAGGGATCTAATATTACTATTACTCATTTAGGTAATTCTGCCTTTGACTACTTGGAAAAGGGTAAAGGTGACTTCTGCGCAAGCGTTCATTAAGTTTGAGTGATGAGGCGAAAAGAAAAAGATTTCGTTTGGTAAAGAAAAAAAATCTTGTTTCTTCACAATAATGTTCCCGTCCTCTCGGTCAGTTATTGCAATGGGGAAAATGTGCGAATTAAATCTCGATTTGCTTGAACATCCACACTACTCGCCAGATCTAGCACCCAGTGACTACCACCTGTTCATGAAACTCAAAAAATTGTTGAAGGTCGAAGATTTCACAGCAACGAGGAGGTCACTGATGCAGTAAAAAGATATTTTGAGGACCATTATAAATCGCACTACAGACATGGTTTAATTACATTAGAACATCAATATGACAATTGTAATAGTCTTTCTGTAGATTATGTTGACAAATAGAAACTTATCAGCCGACCTTCTATGTAATTTAAAATATCAAAATGAAAATGGTATTAATTTAATTTTTATTTGTTTAATCGAGGATATAAACTAAAACTTATTTATCATTTACAGCTGCACACTATTCACGAAGTCCGTTTGCAGCTAAAATACAGTTTCTCGAGGCAAAAATTTCACAAAGGGTATGAGAGACCCTGTGACAGTGAAAAGAATATCGAAGAAACAAAACGTCAGACTAGGTCGTCCTAGAAATTTATGGATCGATAACATAACGGAAAATATAATAGAAATGGAAATAGTGAATTGGCTTGTTTACAACCAACGCAAACGGCTCAGAGCTGCTGAGGTAAACATTTTAGCAAAATGCAGGTGTAGTGCTTCAGGAAGAACGTAGTGATCGATAAAACCGAATAACAGAATTCACAAACTAGAATGCAGCTCACGTTTTATTTTTTAAATTATCCAACATTTCCCCAGATTAAATTGGGAAAGAGTTTCCAGAAGAAAGGACACATTTATTCCTTTCTCTTTTGCACGGAGTCATTTCTGGAAGGATGGTGGTAGTTAGGAAATCCTTTTCATATCGCTCGTGGAATTGCCACTAGTATAACCTTCCTCTCTAACAATTGGCTCCTCCATTCTCGTTCTTCATAAGAGGAGAGATAAACCGAGAAATTCGCAAAAATTGTTGATCCAGTATTGAACGTGAATTACATAGGCGACTGAAGTCTTATACATCAAATAGCACTTCTTGACTGAAATTAACGAAAACTTGAATCTAATATTAAAGAGGTAGATGAATTTTGATAAAGTATTAACGACATAACTTAATAATATTCTGAACAATTATTGTGAATTAATAACATGAAGTCTGAAATATGAATCGACATCAGAACTGAAGGTCATGACCGGCAATCGAACTACGGATTTTTGTTTCTGCATTTCTATGCTCTTACTGCTTGACATATTGTAACAAAATGCAAGTTTTTGCACTAAATCTCCACAGCCTGAATGAAGTGGCGTCGAGCTAACGATCGCCATCGACCAACCTCTCTGATTTACTGTCCAGCAACACAAAGAAGGTCCCTGAAAGGAATGTGCTCCTTTACACAGTGGGACAAGGACAGCGAATATGTGTGACGGAATGCATGCTACACAAGGAGTAGAACCGTTAAAAATTGCCCTGTTTACTCTGTACACAAAAACCGGGAAGATTCATTCACTAAAGTAGAAGCTGTCAGAATGTTTTTGAATGGTCTATAACTGTACTGACATGCGGTGTCATATATCTGTCCAGGGAGGATGTGGGAACCTTCTCTAAGCCCCCTGCATCTCAAGCCTCGGAGTTTTTCTCTCCTGTGGATGATAGTGCGTTTTTTCGTTGTTTCCCTTGTAACCAGGCAAATACTGGGGTAGATTCTATACTAAAGGATTCCATTTCTTTCTTTTCTCATTGAATTTCTCACCATATTTCAAGTTTGGTTAATAGTGCTGTAGTTTCAATGAATGCCGACAGATGGTAGAATGCCAATTATTCCCTGGCCCATCTTGAAATAGCTGCCACGGCCAGCAGGATCACCACTCCCTGGGTGGAGCCTAAGCAAATATAAGGTGTTTTTCTACGTCTCGGCCACTTCGCTGGCTCCACCCTCTGCCGGCTTATGACTTCCCCGTAGAGGATGGTTGACCATTAGCGGGAAGCAGTGGACGAGCTATTCTTCCTCCATTCCTACAATGTCTTAACATTAGGTATTATCACGAAAAATGAAACGTTTATCTTGAATTAACCTGTGATCCTCGTATTCTAAATGAGCTATTATATAATTGGTAATGGGATGAATAGAAGGTTACTGTATAAATAGCGCAAATGTAGCTAAAGCAGACAACTTGAATCAGGTAATTTATTGTGGCGTTAACCATTATAAGATATTCCTTGTTGTTAGTTTCAATTTTCAAATATATATTCTACTCCATTTCTGATATAGAATATTTCTATAAATGTTTTACCCGATCAACTTGAAGAAGAGAGAAAAATGAGTGTTTTAAGAATAGTTTATACAGATCTCAGTACAAAAACTGTTATGAGCAAAACGCATCATTGTTTTATGCTATTTAGCTGTAGTATTTAGAGGAGATATTGAATTTCATTTTTAAAATCAAATGAAATTTTCAGTGGAAATGCACTATATTTTGAAATTCCCTGAATAAAAAAGAACAACAAAGATATTTAGAAAAGGATCTTTGTGTATTTATGTATATTTATCTATGCAGCAGTATGTGTAAAGTATTTGATATTGCAACCTTGTGGGTCCGTAAAATTAAAGGCGTTGTTTTAAGAAATTTAAAATTCTCTTTATTTCAGTAAAAACACACTTTGTACACCCCTTACAGGCTCTAAAATGACGTGTCATTACATCATCAACGCTGTCTCTCGTTGCTTCACCACACTTAAACAAATGAAAGAATTCACTTGTGGTACAGTTCAAATAGCTGCACACACACAATTAACAGCTCAACTCGCAGCTACCTCACTCCGCACCGGACCGGACCGAACTGCTTGCTGGCTATATAAAGCCAGAAGGATTTTGCTGCGTGCCCACCCGTTAAGGGTTTTACCGCAGGGAAGGTTATTCAGTTTGGTATTTTGTAGGATGTGTTGTAGGTTTTGAGGCTGGAGTTTCTTTTGAGGTTACAAATTCATGTACCTTCGGATTGAAGGACAGGATGCAGCACTGCACCTTGGTATTTTTATTATGAAGTTATTTATTTATTGGGAAAAATTTTGATGCCAAACAGCTTAGAAGAATTATGTGGAGCTCAGCTTTAGTTGCTGTTAGGATTAGCTCCTGGGTTATCTCGGGTGCCCGCAAGCCCTGCGGGGTAACCGGGACAGTCTAGCACGGCGTCTAGCGGGGTCATAATCTCCCAATGATCTAACAAGGGTGCTTCTATGTGTTGGTAAAGTAGCGTATAATTTTGATGCCCGACGCATCCTCCACGTATGGAAGATCCGAGGCTTCGTGAAGCAACCTGGTAGGAAAGTAACGTCCCACAGAATATATAGACCGTAGTCCTCTATTCTGTGCACGTTGAAGCCATGCTAACCAGCTGTCTGCGGCCGTGCCCCAGATCTCACAGGCATATAGCATCACCGGGATTACCAGCGCTCGGAAGAGGTATAGTTTCAGACCAACCGGCATCGAGGTCGACCCCAGCATTGGGTACAGGGAAGCAATTGCTCTCTGCACCTTCGCCGATAGGTCCCTGATGTGCTGGCGAAAAGTTAGACCTCTGTCCAAATTGACTCCTAGGTACCGGACAGAGTTAGTCCACTCTATCCTTCAACCTCGGAAGCTGAAGTTGGGGCAGTCTGCGGGGATGTGGCGCTTTGTGAAAAGTATGGCGTGGCTTTTGTCCGTATTAACGGACATCCGCCAACGCCGACACCACTGTTGTGTTAGACGGAGATGTCTTTGTAAGGAGTTGAAGGCTCTGAGGATGTGTTTGTCTTTGCAGAACAAAAGCACGTCGTCAGCGTATTGTGCCAGCTGGCTCGCTCATCCGTCAGTGGTGCTATTTATACCTCCCAGGCATTGTTATCGAAAGCTGTCGAAGTTTCACGACTTTTCACGACGCAGCGAGAGAAGGAGAGAACTCTCCAGACACCTCTCTGTCTCTTTCTACCTCGGTTTCTCTCTCGGCAAGCGTTTAGCACTGCGCGCCACTATATCTATCTGCCCACGCGTAGCTCAGGCTTTTGCACGGCTTCAACGAAATAATGCGATGTATACTAAGATTGTGCCTTTCTCTTTCTCTTACTTATGCAAAAGTCAACCAGAATGAAAAGGACTTCTGATATCATTTTCAGAAATTTCAGATGTACATTTAATTTGAAGTGAAAATATTTTAAATATTTGTTATTTTAATCAAAATATTTAAAGATCATTTTGAGAAAATAAACATTTTCAAAAAAATGTTGCACATAAGTTATGGTTTCGGGTGGCAGATTTTCTTGAAAATATTCAATAAAAAATGCTGAAATTAAATATGAAATTTGGATTGGATTGGATTACGGTACGGATGGGATTCGGTACTGTGACCAGTCTTGATCCATTGTACCTATACCCCAAGTGGGAAGTCCCCAGGAGGAAGGATGAAACGAGAGGAAATGGAGGGCGGCCGTGTTAATGAGCCACGACAGCAGGATTTCTATACTTTACCAGTGTGAAACTTCCCGGGCTCACCTGACTGGTCCTGAAAGTGTCCCACCAGACTGGGCTCAGAGACCGGAGATCTTCCTACCGGAGGAGGAAGGAATATCATCCGCCATGTGCCACCGAGACAACCGCCGACACTTCTATCCTGAAAGAGACCACCAGAGGATCGATTTGAAATGATAATGGCGAGAGGAAATTAAGCTATCTAATTATCCTATTTTGAGATTCTGAATTATGCTCCTCACAGACATATATACAGATATGTATGTTACTCACGTTTACACAGGGAAATTTTCCTAAATATGATATTTTTATATTCACAGAGCCTCAAACTAGTAATTGGAAAGCTGGCGGAACAAGTATTATACAGAAAGTCTCTTTGAGACGTGTATCAGCAAGTACGACTTTTTCTGTTATATCCCTTTAGCCCTACATGCTCAAAATGTTAATATAATATGCGTTATGGATGACAAAATATTAGAATTAAAACGTCTATAAACGTCTATAGCTGGGATCTATACCAGTATTATTGGAGGGAAAGCATACTGAACACGCGAAAAAACTATGAAGTCCGCCAATGGGAAGAACAAAAATACCAATGAGGTCAGCTTACTTTTCTGATACGTGACACATTGCCTTAGCTTTATTTTCGTCGTGCACTAACAAATTACTTATATGAGCTGACATACTGACGCTCACTGACAGAAGATGATTTTTATTGAAGCAGTGTCCATAACGTACTAGCTTACACTGAGAGCTCCATCAATTTTATAGCCCAATATTGAAGCGCCTACTAAACATTAATCCTTATAAACTACCTGCCAAAATTATAGCGACTCCTTACCTCGTTTTGATGCTGAAAGTTTGTAAACACAGAAGAAGATGCATTTTAAAACACTCACGAGGAGCCACTAATAATATGAATTCTAAGCAAATATCATTTAACAATCGTAGGGTTGTTCAGTTACAGAGGTGTTACACTACGACCAAACGATCACAATAGGTTGAATAAACTAGCAGTTTGCTTCTGGTATGAAATATGATATGCAAAATATATCCATCATATATAATTGCGTGCACTACTTAAATTTAGAGAGTTTGACAGAGGCTTAAACCTATATTAACGAGTACTCTGACAACAATTTCTACAAATAAATGAATAGGCCTAAATTGAAAACGAACCGAGTTTCACGATTGAAGTCGATACTGTAAAATATTCCTTTTGTGTGCTACTTTGGTTTTGGGGTTATATAATAATATCAATATTAATATTTCTGTATGAGTGATATATGATAGTCAAATAACAACTGCTAAGAACTTTAAGAACTGAATAAAAGAAATTAAAGTTAATATCTGTGTTATTTTCGGCTCATCTGAAACAGAATGAATGTTAAGTACAGTTTTTGTGAACTGGCAGTTTAAATTTGTATATAAACTCCATGTTTCACTCACCGCTCCCTTTAAATTATAATTTCTGGATTGTTAGACTGATCATATGTTGACAAAAACAATTAAAAGTCGTCACCAGTTCTAACCGAGGAAAGATAAAACATGAAAAAGAAAATTACTGTCTCTCATTATAAGGCACTTCTGTCTATAGAATATAGACTTACTTACTTACTGGCTTGCTGGATCTCTAAGTGTGACTTGATGTGATTCCTATTATCGGGGAATTCACTAAGAATAAAGTTCATACAACGCATCTACATATACACGAATTAGAAGACAATAGTTTTGAGAAATTCGAATCTGTTGAATAATATAATCAATAGACGCTAGTCTTGTTTGGCTAAGGAACATCATTTTGAAACCCTTTCACAAAGAAGCAATGTTAATTTTGTTTCGCATAGCTAGGGCATTATATAGGAGAGAAATTTCAAATCCTTGCCCCGCTACACGACGAATGGATTAATATAACCGCGTCGCGGTTGCAACGGCCTACCAGTTGCTTCACTCAGAAGAAATCTGGTCTAATCACCCACACCAACTATGGTAGAGTATGCATGTAGTCATTGTTGTTCTTCGAAGACCTCTTTAGCTGAAATGATAAATAATTACAACAGAAAAATAAAACCAATACAGAATTAGGTTGAAATATCTATTTTCAACCCAAACTTCTTATTTTGCAACTTTTATTTTGCTGGTCGAGTTTCATTGTGACAAATAGTTATTTGTTGGCCAACTTTCTGATTTATTTGAACATATTTCAAAAAATTGTTGTAACAAAAATTTTTGTGTAACATATATTTAGTGCTGTTCATGAAGGGGAGGTAAATAGAATATTGCAGGATCCTTGCTGCTGAAAAAGTGACAGAATTCAATCTACAGATCGTATAAGTTTTGATGTATATTATAAACAGTCGATCCATCGACAGTACTGACAAAGAAACTTAAAAAATATATAAAACTTCTACTATATAATCTTGGATTATTTACAGGATTTCCCTAAGTTTATATGGTGTCGTAATGTTCATGCATGGGTATCAATAATAGCCAAAGCAAAGCCATAACTTACGTATTCGAAGTTCCCTCATAGAGAATATAAACAACGAAGATTAAAAATCCTCTGTGTATCGAATAATTTTGGTTTGAATTTGTGATTAATATCAAAACTGTGCTGATAATAAGCTGCATCACAATCTGTTATAGCTACTCACTTCTCTCTAAGGAAAAGAAATGCTTATAAGTTCAAAACCACAGGTAACAACGAATTAAACAAATATAGAGAAGCTAATATCTCCTTTACAAACATCTAATAATTACTTCGCATTTTTCACTTATAAATATACAATTATTTTCTTAAGTTTATAGTGCTGTATGTGTAATCTTAAAGTGATATGTATGAAAATTGTTAAAGTGATGTAGGCTAGCATTCCCTCGCGCTATAATAAGATTATCCACTTGTTGAATAAATTGTATTATGTCATCGGAAACAAAGAAGCTGGACGATAGATACACCAACAAGACGAACAAACATATCCCCTTGTCAGGAATGACGTAACCCGGAGCAGTGATAAAATTAGCAGGTGCCTAATCCTGGAAGTAACAAAGGACACCTTCAGGGAAAATGATAAATTAATAATTCTGCTTAAACCTCGGTTGGGCAAGAAACTGCTTCCGGAGTTAACAGCAATACATTAGCTCATAATGGCTGATATATATTATGCAGAACTAAGGAGCTGTCCTGGTTAGAAAACCGGAAACAAATGGGGTTCCCTGGAAAGAGGTAAGAAAAATCTGATGTTGAAGATGGCTTCAGTGTGGGTCGTACTTGCCGGATGACTCATTTCAGTGACCTGACCTGACAGGTAGGTGCGGCCCGATCGATACTAGAGCGGGTAAACCTCCCCACCCGTCCCTCAGCTATCCCAGCCGCCCACATTCTCACGTTAAATGTTCCTCACATTCATACGTACTTGTGTTTTGTTGCCCTATAGGATTTTCATGGCTTTACTTTTCAACTTTCACGGTTTCCGAAATGGATGTTGTCTCCGAACGATATCGCAGATCAACAACAGGGTGTTTCATGATATCTCTTACCCTTACGGTTTTATTCATATTATTCCACAGGAATATTTTCAGTGTGACTGATAGCGTGAAAGCGTATATTGTAGATGGATTGTATATGTACATTTCCGTAAAAGTAAAATAGCATCCCTGATGTACGTATATTAATACTATAAAGATGTGGGTATATAGCGTAACCTCAAAAACCACTTAACTACATAATTCAGATAATTCTGTCACCTCTCAAACGCCTCAGATTTCTCACGGAGTGGATCTCTAAAACATCTAATATTTAATTTCATTTAATAAATGAATAACATTGAAAAATTAACGTAGCCGTTTTACTTTAGAGGTATAAAAGAACACGTTTACGAAAAACTACTTTCACTATTATTAGAAAACTACGCGGGTTTGAAAATAATCTTATTTTACAGAATATGTATGTAAAGCCATATAAATGTTGTGGTTATTTCATTCCAACAATACACCAAAACAGCAAAAAATTGCTAATCGTGGCTTCGCGGCTGAGCAGCCGTGTCAGGTTTATGAAGGTCGAGCTTTCGGCCATTGTAGACTCCATGACCTTCTTCAGGTCCTTCTTCTTTCAGACCCTGAAGAAGGCCATGAAGGCTCAACCTTCATAAACCTGACACAGCTGATCAGCCGCGAAACTTTGATTAGTAGTACTCGCCGTGAAAGCTTCAAGTCTTACAACAAACAACTGATTCATGCATCAAGGACAGTTTTAATCGTCCTCAATTAAGAACATATTTTATCTCCTTAGTAGGTAATAATCAATATATTTAAGAGCGATTGTGAACTATTTTATAAACAAAATTACGGAGCTAACATTGAAATTTACTGAAACCAATATTTTACAAGTAACAACTGAGAAGATTATTTTTGCAGATGAGGGAAAATAATTTATTTTTTACATACAGTTAATTTGAAGCCCAGGGAATGAGAAACCATTTCAGAGTTTCATATTTAAGTGTCTACGTATTATGTGACAACTATTTGACTTTTATGGTATTAAAGAGAACTCCCAGAGGTTTAGAGAGTCACTTCTGTGGTCATATAAAAGGTTACTCGATCGTTCTGATCGATAATTATTCCACCTCCAAAAGGTATGCATTCGGAAGAATGTCGTAGGGAAGTTAAGGAAGACAAGCGCTCCAACACATTCTTTTACTGAATATCAGAGGATTTTTCATCTGCTATTAAGAATAGACAGGCGTGTACGAAATTATAATAATATGAGAGATAAGGAGGACAATTCAGCATAAGCAGCATCGATAGAATTATTTCATAATGAATGGAAGGGGCTAAATATGGTTTAATAGTCATTTTGTGTTTAAAAACCATCCTTACAGTGATGAGCTGAAAGTTGTGTTACAAGATGAAGGCATGAGTTAAAGCCTAAAAGATGTGTGAAGTAGGACAGTGTACAGCACTTCACAATTCGTTTATTTTTCAGAAAAGATATTGAAATCTTAAGAAGCACTTTGCTGAAACTTACAGGTTGAGTAACGTTAAAGGGTAAAGACCCCGTAAACTGTGACCTCCACACAGATCTTTTGCGACTAATGCTCCTAGGAGGAAGGGATGAACTTAAGAACCGCAGGTTACAAAATGAGAGGTAGATAGGCTGAAGTACCCAACAATTACTAGAGTTCTTAATTTCAATATCAAAACAACTACGCAGCCACCAACACTGCATGAGTGACACTAAGGCAGACCTAATGCATTGAAATGAACCTAGTCATCATAGTTTTACAGTTAATGACAAATAGAAATATTGCAGAATCGTCATGTATTTTAACTATTCAAAATTATTCCTTACATGGTTTACGGCATTGGCTTGTTCCGGTGTCACTTCCACCTTAACAGTGGTCTTCCTATCGTTCTTCATCCTTGTATTCTATCATCATTTTTGGTAACCTGCTTGAATTAATTCTACAGGCATGTCTCTCTCCCTTTTTGTTTATGGTTCTCTATGATACCTCTTATAGTACTAATATTTAAATCTTCTCTTATTTCTTCATTAGTTAATCAACCCCATCTTATTACTCCGTTACTGATCTCAAACATTTCACCTCTGCTGCTTGAATATGACGTTTATCTTTCCACCTTAAAACCCAACTTTCACTTCCATATAAAATTACTGGGACGGCCATAACTTTATAAGATTTAAGTTGTGTCTCTTTCCATGTATTTTCTTACAGTTCTTCTAATAGTTTCATATATATGTTGGTACTTGTGAATCTTATTGTGTAAATCATCACGTAAATAACTTATATCACATTCAAGCTAATACACATTTTGCACCCGAATGATCATTTGATCATATCCGTTTCATTTACTAAAACGTTTGATCTTATAATATTTTATCCAACATATATATGACCTTCTGTAAATTGGTTTTAATAACTGTACGATATTAATTGCATTATTCATTTACGCTGTGTGCATACTTACTGGTAAGGCCAAGCAATTCTGCGATATAAACTGAATAATGGTAATTTTGCGTGTTTTGTTAAACGTGGTTGGTTACAAAGATTACCTCCAATCTAAATTATACATCCTCCCTTATGCATATTAGCTTTCATTGCTTAGATTAGAAAACCCATTATCATCTCACATAGACAGATCAATTTTCATCATTAATCGGCAGCTATCTTAGAACATATTCAACATTCTTTTTCTCTCTCAGGCCTCCCTCTTCTTAAATTCCATCATAATGGTTTAAAACGCCACCATCACTCTCGCTCCTTGGATTATGCCCTTAGAGATTACCTATTGTCCTCTCCACCTCCGGTCTTATAAGGTCCGTGTCCTGTTATATAATGTATAAACCCCTTTGTTGGTTGAATAAAATTCAATTTTAGTCTCTCTTTGACGTTCTGAAAAATTTCAAACACTCTTTATTTATTTATTTATTTATTTATTTATTTATTTATTTATTTATTTATTTATTTATTTATTTATTTATTTATTTATTTATTTATTTATTTATTTATTTATTTATTTATTTATTTATTTATTTATTTATTTATTTATTTATTTATTTATTTATTTATTTATTTATTTATTTATTTATTTATTTATTTATTTATTTATTTATTTATTTATTTATTTATTTATTTATTTATTTATTTATTTATTTATTTATTTATTTATTTATTTATTTATTTATTTATTTATTTATTTATTTATTTTTGTCCTCTCCACCTAGATGTACCAAACCTCGGAACTCCGACATCCAAGATACGACGTCAATCTCGATCGCATATCTGTCCGCCTTCTCTCACAACTCTATTGCTTATGAACGCTTTTTTTCTGTCTGTATGATAGATGAGATAAAATCTCTAAACATTTTCCTTATACTTTTCGTTATAGGCACAAGGAGAATATCAGAAACAGAAACTACAGAATGTTTGCGACATGATCGAAATGTGAAGATGTTGTTGTTGTTGATGATGATGATGATGATGATGATGATGATGATGAATATGATGCGATGATCTCCACGTGGATTATCTCGAAGCCCCAGGTTGCGTAGTCATTTGCAACGGATTTGTTATTCGGATGACGCGGTTCTGCACCGAGTTGAGGCGTTGCTCCTGGACCTCGGTGTTGGGATGCTGCAACGTTCTGTCCTCGGGGCTGGTTATGATGCTCAGGGTCACGATGATCTCTCTAGTTACCTACGGCAGCTTCAGTCGTCACATGAAAACCTCTTACCTTGGGCGTAATATCGGATGGGAACATATGAAAGTAATTTACTAAATAAGTTGAATTCTTTTTAAATATTACAATTTTAATTACTTTAGGAGTTAACATAAACACGGGGTAACACAAAATTAATACACAATTTCAAAGGTTCCGCCATTTCTTTTACACTGATTATGTATTTCTTCTTGACATTTCTACACAAATAGCTTTGCTTCCATCCTCTACGGCGTTCATGTGTAGAATGAAGTTAATTCTAACTTATCTGAAATTATTGAATGAGCCGTTGCTATGGCATTTCAATAATTTCTCATTGCTTTACGTCATGTTTCAGTTGCACACTTTTCATGACCATATTTGAAGATCTTTATAATCTTTTCTTTAAATCATTTTTAAATAATTTAACAAACATTTCCTAAAAGTTTAAACTAATATTATCATCGTTAAGCACATTAAGATTGTTCATTTTCATTTTTCTTTTTCCTTCAATCACTATTTTACTCTCAATTTTATTTTTAATCTCGTTTGCTTTCAACTACATTTTTTAAAAACATTTTATTATGAACTATTTTTAAGAATTTAAAATAAAAAAATCAAAACAATGACAATTCGTATGGGAGTAATGGAAATTATGGAAAACTAAAATCATTCATAATGAATATTTCGAAAGAAAAAGAATATGTTAAAAGAAATAACCTGTGTGTAGTCAAGAAATATATGAAACATTTTTAGGAATTAACTAGGGTCTTCACTTTTTATGATTTAGTCTTTATACAAAATTACGTAAAATTCCTTCAAAATGAAGACTTCACTAGATATTCTTAGAACATTCGACGTTTACACTTTATTTGTCATTTAAGTCTTAAACATGTAGCATTTTAATAACATTACAAAAGATACATCTAGAAACATTTTTCAAGCAAAACATAGTTTGGGGTAAGGGGATGATTTTGAAAATCTTCGGAAGATTTTGTATCGTATCTTCTGAAGATATTGCTACCAGTTTTATTTAATATTTGATTTTTAAGGTATGAGTTTGAGACTCAGACATCTGAAACGCATTGTTGTGTGTGTGTGTGTGTGTGTGTGTGTGTGTGTGTGTGTGTGTGTGTGTGTGTGTGTGTGTGTGTGTGTGTGTTTAAGTAGGTATATGAACAGCACAACTCAAAATTGAAATGCCGGATTGATGTGCAACTTGACATTAGGATTTGTGTCTTTAAAATATTAGTCCTAAATTTTCAAGAAATTTACCCCAATCCACACGTCACTTCATTTAGAAGCTTTAGCTGTTCTTCTTTTCTTTCCTTATTTGCTTCTACAAAAATTTTGATAACTACTTAAGTCAAAAAAATACTTTCTTCGTTAGGAAGCTATTTTGCATACATTTTACATTCACCATAAGAGATGGCTCTAAACGTACTATAAAAATATCTGGATCTCTAAGAAATCAATTTATTTTGAATAACCTTTCTGTATCTGCTGCTGCTTCTCTGGATTCCTCAAGATCTTTTTTGAAGTAATATGAGTATTCGGTTGTTTTTCATGATGTTATGAAAGGAGTACGGAATTTCAAAATAAGCATATAGCATCGTGCTTTTAAACATTTGACTCACTATAATTTCATGTATCAACTTATACCTCGTATAAAATATATAAAATTAATATATTAAATCTTAGAAGTTATCGTGTCAGATACTTTCAGGGCATTGCCAGCAAAACCTGGAGATCATTTTCGGTAGAATACATCACTTTCTTTATTATCTAGAATCGTTTTTACCTAAATAGAGGTAACACGTCAGATTTAGTAAAGTATTACGCCTAAAATAATTATTAATACATCGAAAAAGAACAGACGTCCCAAGTTTTTCTACTGTGGAAATGGAAAATCTTCCACCTACTGGAGAATTGACGTGGCCCGCTATTTTGCAAAATAATTCTCAACTTCGCTGCAATAGATGTAGTGACATCTCTTGACTTTAAGTCGTGGACTTCTTTTATTGGAAATGAGGAAGAATACGGTTTACTACAGCTATTCTAGCAGAATTTCGAAAACGTTTGTGGTACGACAAATATATTTTCAATGCTTGAGTGCTTGTGTAAGAGACGAACCGAGCCCACATTGAACGTTTGTAATATACGATAAAAGCATGTATTCTCTGTGGCTTCCTCTATTGGCAATTGTTTGTGTGTGTTTCTTTGAATGTGCAGTTAGATTATTCCTTTGTGCTCTCCTGTGCAGTTTAATATTTAAAACCCTACACAGCCACGCAATGCAAAGCTTTACAAGTAAATTGTGTAAAACATTTGAATAGTCAATTTCTTTATTGAAGAAGTTTTTAAAGCCAACAGTAAACGAAAACAATTAGCTTTAGAATTACTAACAAAACACAAAATAAAATTATCAAAACAAATTACTTTTTATTCAAGTGTTCTAGTTACTAACGAAGTTAAATACACCTTCAAATGTTTGCTCTATTATAACTTTTACATTAAGTAAGATGTGATTGAAATCACCATTTCTTCAGAAACACAGATTTTGAATTATAAATAAGCAAAGAAGAAAGAAAACTCCTTCACTAGTGTGTATCTGCATGTATTTGCGTACGTACTTTGGCGCGCGCTTTAGTTGAATAGATGAATATTATGTACTACTTGGAAAATACGTAAACTATGGTTGAGTGGTTAAACCACTTGGCCCTCCCCTAGGCGGCCCGTGTTCGATCCCAGGCGACCGTAAAATGGGGTTTGTGGTGGACAACATGGCGCTGGAGTGGGTTTTCTGCGGGTACTCCAGTTTCCCCCGCCATCATTCCACCGATTGCTCCATCATTAATTCATCCAAGGCGTTGAACCGACCCCCAACCCTGATCTCATCTATCAGGTCAATATGCTTCGACTCCCACGTTCTGAGGGAACCCAAACGACTCCTAAGACCAGCATTGGTGAGGAAGGGAGACACGAAGAATACGTTAAATAGTAATCTTATATTTTACATGTGTGATTGCGTGGGTTACGTAGATTCGGAAATCTGTCTTGCAGAAATTTAAAATAACTCTTGCTGCAGTAAAAATAGGTGAAATTGATCATCAGCTGTCTTCAAGGCTGACTCGGTGCTATGCTGTACGAAAACAAATGAAAGAAACCATGCGGTACACTTCAATCGTCGACTGTCACAATAATCAAACAAACAACTGCCGCTCACACAAAAGGTACTGACAGGCTATGTTTAGTCCGAAGATTTTTGCTGCGTGCCCACCCAGGATTGGGTTTAGCGCAGGAAGGATTTTCTTTTATTAGGATGGTTAAGGATGGATTTTTATTGTATTTGGATGGTGGTAGGACTTGACATCGTATATTACCCCTCTAAGGAAGAAGGATGCCATGCCTTATGCATATATGCTATGATGATTTATTTTGGATAATTTTGAGGCCAAACAACTCATGGTTAGATTAATGGAAGCTCAGCTTTTGCTGCTGGCAGATTTGGCTCCTTGGTTACCTCAGATGCCCGCAAGTCATGCGGGAGACCCGGAAAGGTCAAAGCGGACGTCTAGTTGGATCATAATCACCAAGAGACCTAACCAGGGCACTTCTATGTGAGGGTAAATTGGCGTATAATTTTGTAGCCTGGCGCCTAATTTCATCCTCCACCTATGGAAGTGATGAGCCTTCATAAAGCAGCATTACTGGGAAAAATTGACCTACTGAATAGATTGACCTAAGTCCTCTACTCTGAGCGAGTTGAATATATGCCAGCCAGGTATCTGCGGCCATGCCTCAGACCTCGTAAGCATAAAGCATCAATGGTGCTCGAAAGAGATATAACTTCAAGCGGATTGGCATTGATAGAGAACCCAGCATAGGATACAATGAAGCGATATCTCCCTAAACCCTTGCCGAGAGTTCCCTGAAGTCATACCTCTGTCTAACTCAACTCCCAGGTATTTGATAAAGGGTACCCAATCTATCCTTCGACCTCTGAAATTGAAATTTGGACAGTCTGCGGGGGTGTGACGCTTAGTGAATAGTATAGCGTGGTCTTTGTACTGATTAACGGACATCCGCCAACGCCGGCACCTCTCTTGTGTGAGACGGAGGTGCCTTTGTATTGGGTTGAAGGCTATGAGGATGTGCCTATCTTTTCAGAATAACAGCACGTCGTCAGCATGTTGAGCCATTTCGACGCGCGGCTCTGTTGGAAAGTCTGTCATGTATACAATGAACAGTGTGGGGGATAATACAGAGCCTTCGGGGACTCAGCCTCTCACAGGCCTAAGAGAAGTTTTCCCCGCGACTGTGACTTTGAAAGTGCGGTGCTTGAGGAAACTGCGTAACATGTTGATTAGTTGAGTTAGTAGGCCGAGGTGGATGAGTTTATGAAGGAGTCCGGCGTGCCAAGTGGTAGAGAAGGTCTTCTCGACATCCAAAGACACCGCCGTCGTGAATAAGCGTTCCTGGAAACCCAGAGCAGCCGCCTCCACGACTCGCAGTAGTTGTTGGTCTGTCGAGTGCCCAGGACGCAATCCAAATTGATGGTCAGGAATGGCTTGAATGTTACCCAGAACTGGTGACAAGCGGGTGAGGATTACCCTCTCGAAATGCCGTCCTAACACGTTGCGGGATATTTATACCTCCCCAGCCATTGTTTCTAGAAAGCTGCAGATCTTCCAGAAAATTCGCGGCAACAACAATGGACCGAACACTCTGGATCTATCTCTCCTGCCCAAGCGCCCGGCTCCAGCTTGTGGCAGCAGCACAACAATGCCACACGGTGACAATATTGCATGGCAAAAAAAATTCACCTTACACTAAACAACGTTTAAGATGGACTTTGTATTCAATTTTTCTACCACTAAAAGAGCTACAGTAGCTTACAATTAAAATGTCTTAAGTTTAAGATAAAGGAATAATGGTTAAAGTACAAATAATTTTATAAAACTAGGAAACGATAACATCCATACAAATCAAGTTGTTGGAAAACGTATTTTTCCTTAAAAATTATTTTATGTAAGCAACTAGTCCTGACATTAAATTTCATTAAGTTATTACCCATTCACTATTGAAATTGCTGTCTATATCACTATGCAAATTTGTATACGGAGTGTAGCTTGTTTTAAAATGCATAATACATTTTCTCACAGTATCTGATTAATAATAACAAATGCATATGAATTGCATGATTTTTGTCTGCAATTATCAATTAAAATTATCCGTTATTTACTCTACAAACTATTCATATAAATGTTATTCGTCTGTTAACTTTGTGTGTCAAAATATTTGCTTACTGTGAAATTAGTCAATGTAAACTGGTAGTATGCCGACGGGAAAGCAGGACACATAAGTTAACATCAGAAATGATCTTCTTTTGTTAATGATGTAATGGGGAGAGGAATAAATATTTTATAGAAAGTTTCACATAGATCACGTCACATTTAGCCTGTGAAAACGCAAGATTCGTAACCATGAATGTTATGGAAAATGCAAACACTTCAAAATAATATTGGTGATAGAAACTCCTTATTTCAACTAGCCCTAAACACCACACACTCACTCACTAGCCCTTTATTTTCTTTGTTGCCTTTCTCTCTTTAATAAGGCAGGGTCGCACCGTGGCTGAGTGGTTAAACCGCTTGGCTCTCACCAACATGACACAAGGGCGGGTATTCTCCGGGATCTCCGGTTTCCCCACCATTTGATTTGACCCGTGCTCCGTCTTCATCTCATGTATAATCACCGTCACCACCTGCGGTGCCGTTTGTAGTAAAAGTGGGCTTTAAACACCGCTTTAAACATTTCTGCAGTAAGTTTATTTCTATCTATAATTATTATTTATAAGTAATATTTTAACATGAACAAAGACTTCATAAACAGTTCACAGATAATCTCAGAAAAAACATTTTATCTTTCGTATGAATATCTAAAGATTATGATCAACAGAAGGCCTAGGATGACTGAAAGGCGCAGGTTTAATTTAATTTTAATCAGCATTTAAAAATATTACAGAATATAGGATTTGTTGTTCCTATGCTACGAGTGAAATTGGATGTTTTGAAGGGTTTCTCCGTTTCTGGCTTGGGCTCGGGCCGCTTGGATTTCAAACCTGCAACAAAATAAGGTAACCTAAGATGTCTTCTCAAACGATTAATCCAACTCAAAGTTAATCCTCAATTGCTAAGAGTGAACCAACTAAAGGTCAGGCTATCGTAATTGAAGCATAAAATGGTATCCTTCTGAAGGATATATTTATGCTCTTGGCGAAGTTGCTGATCCTTCTCAAATTCGATTTGTATCCAGAATCTCAAATAACAGAATGTGATTTATTTAGAGAGTAAACAACACTCTGAAACCTTACGTAACCAATATCCAAATTAAAGTTAGCAACGTTATATTGACGTTGCGGCCACTCCTAACTGAACAAGTAGGATCACATTCTCAAACGTATGCCCAGTTATCCCAAACTCTGTTCTTGAACTTGCTTCAAGCAACTTGGTAATAACATCACCTCTATAATAATGCATATTCGTGGAGGATTTAGCATTCCAGGTTACTCCCATATACTGAACTTCCGGCATCAACTGTTCAAGCTAAGGATCTTGAAAAGCTTCCAGATAGCTTTGAGGTGTATCATGTGGACACTGCATATTGGATATATGTATCTTCAGATACCCCAACGTGCAAGATGGTTCGTCATGCACTCAACCAATACCTACCACAGTCGACTCTAACATTGTAGAATTTCTTCCTATCTCACCAAGAGTGGTGCCCTCCGAAGAGACTTCCTTGCCTAAAGAGGGGCCAATGTAAAAACAAGTCTAACAGATTTGTGTAAAAAACTGAAGCTGCTGACAGTGAAGTAAACTAGGTATTAAGAATAACTAAACACTAGTAACACAACTTCACTATTTACTTATCTTATCCAAATCCTGGTCCCTACAAAGTGACCAATTCAATGCTTCAACCAAATCACAATAGTTATGCAAAAACTGAAGATGCTGATAGTGAAGTAAACTAGAATAACTAAACACAAGTAGCACAACTTCATTATTTACTTATATTATTCAAATCCTGGTCCCTACAAAGACACCAATTCAATGCTTCAACCAAATCACAATAGTTATGTAAAAACTGAAGCTGCTGATACTGAAGTAAACTAGAATAACTAAACACAAGTAGCACAACTTCATTATTTACTTATCTTATTCAAATCCTGATCCCTACACAGTGAACAATTCAATGCTTCAACCAAATCAAAATAGTTATGTAAAGAACTGAAGTTGCTGACAGTGAATTACGCTAGGTATTAAGAATAACTAAACACTAGTAACACAACTTCACTATTTACTTATCTTATTCAAATACCAGGAAGTTGTGTTACTAGTGTTTAGTTATTCTTAATATAATTCTAACAGTCCAACTCCAATGTTGGACCCTACTGTTCCTGCTACTTCCTCTATCACAGCATGAATATTCCTCCGAAATCTTTGAGAAAGTGAAATTCAAACCTTTGAACTTTCTGCCATATAACATTTTTCTTGTATTTCTTTACCTATTCAAACTTCTATGACTCGAGTACCAACATTGTTGTTCATCTTAAGTTTTAGTTATTTTGTATCTCTTACTGTTATGTTTTTTTATATAATACTATCGCGATGTGTTCCAAAAGAGAACGGCCGCCAATAGGACCATTGCATATTAAAAAAAAAAGAAAAGAAAAGAAAACACACACACACACACACACACACACACACACACACACACACACACACACACACACACACAAACAGAGTAATATAAGAGAAATTTTGTCTATCCTTCTCTTCTTCTTAAAGTATTGGGATCATTGCTGGGAAAGTAAAATATATGCATAAATATGCACAAATTAGTTAAATGTGCACTAACTTCTTAAATATGCACTAAAACTTCCGTAATACACACCTTACAATGTAGAATAAATTTATTACTTACATGGCTTTGTTTAACTATCAAGAAATAAAACATGAAAATACCCAAAAGACCCCCAAAACGTAAGTCTATTCCTCATGTTCGTGAAATAGTCTTTTGCTTGAAAAGTTTAATAAATAACGGGACTTATGAATATACATACTTGGAGTGGTGACTCTGGCATCTCAGTTGCTTGGGGTCAGATGTAAGTAAAAATATATCAACGTTTTAATGAAATAAATAAAGTGATATTTATTTTGAAGTTGGCTCTAGGGCACTGTGAAACATTTCAAATGAACAGCGCAACGCCGATTGACGAGGCGAGTTCAATCTCGAAAACGCCTGGGAGTTCGGCTGAATGCAGGGCACCATACAAAGGGGAGCTTCAAAAGGAAAGCAATTAGCAGCAAAACGGCGTCAGTGGCGAACCTGATTTAAGAACTTATTAGTCTACTACACCCATAGGAGTTCTAAAGGGAACGAGATTACTATTTTGTTCCTTCCTTCTCGCTTGTATGTCTGGACAGAAAGTCTTATGCCCTTTGGCTGGTTAGCTTTCCACTGAGTTTGTACTTTCCCATGAAATTATTGTATATGTTACCTTGGTTGTATTAGAAACGTTTTGTATTTAATAAAACCGTAGACTTTTAAAGCAAGACCTCATATTAATACAATTAAAAAAGCATGTTTATAAATATTCTGTGGACTGCAGCAAAATTATACACAAAAGTTTCAGTCATAAATTCCCTTATTCTTCAAGAGAGATTATATTCTCTTTCAGTCTAGGACGATCCTGTTGCAAACAAAAAACTGACGTGCATTCACACACTCGCGTGCACAGTCTGATTTTTAAAAGAAGATACGTGAAGGTCATTTGTTTCTCCACGTGGGTGCTTAAAATGTTGCCCAACAGATCCCCTTTCTTTATCCTGTCAACACTCGAAACATAAACAAAAACATGCACAGTTAATCAGGATTAGCCTACCTTCAAAACAGAAATAAGTTGTTCACACGTTCACTGCATTGTATTGTCTTCACATATGAGTTCTTTTAAATGATTTCTGCAATATGTAACTGATATTTCATACTTACCGTTCTTGTCGCTATGCATTTCAAGTTGACAGTTCCGCTCTAGTGCGATAAGTATTTCTCCATAAAAACACGTATAGGCTATGCACGTTCTAAAAATCTAACATTTATCTTAAATTATATTTATTAATATTTCAGCTATCCTAACTAATAAAATTCAGATTGATATAAATACACATAGTGCAAAAAAAAAAAAAAAAAAAAAAATGTTCCATACACACAATGGAATCTCGAGAACTGAAAAAACTCGGTGCAAACGGCTCGTTTTTTCAAACCTTTCCTCGTTCCATATTAAGTGTTTGCCACATTAGTATCGCAATATACTACTATTAACGACTTTGTTAATTGACATGGTTATATTAACGCCGCCGATATGCCGGAATTTTGACCCACAAGAATTCTTTTACGTGCAAGCGTATCTACTGACATAGGACTGTCGCTTCCGGAATAAACTGTACATTGATAAGGAGCAATTCTTCCTGTTGGAAGAATTCTCTAAGAGAACAGACAAATTTTCTAGCTTGGCTATGCAATGTAACACTCCCACCGTAAGCTATTCTTTACTTTGGGCCATGATTCATCGGTCCACCTCTAATCCTACCACCACTATGTCTTGCTTCCATACAAAAGTATTTTAATTGTGTTTTAACAAAGTAGGCTAATACTACAACTCGCAATTGAATACTCAAGGGAACTCTGTTTCCCGCACACAACTATGATAACTGAACTGAGGAGTATGTGATTCACTAGTGTAAGAAATCTGGCAACCTTTATTTACGTTTTCATAGCATTTCTTACCATTCGCATCCCTTGCTTGATTACCTTCACGTATCTTCCTTTAAAAATCAGACTGTACTGAAGGCAGAGTGTTGAGGTGTAATGACGCTCACTGAAGAGCGCTGCATTCGCTTCTTATCTTGTTTACTAGAAGAGCGAAATATGAGTTATCTGAAGTACAGTAAGTGACAAAGCACAAATAAAAAGTTGGGAGCTGTGTGTCTGATATTAAAGGTAGGCCAATTAATTATTATACACAAATATAAATCACAATTGCAGCCACCTGTTTACCGCTTGACACAAAGAGTTTTTAATTCCCTTTTCTTTCTCCTTGTCACAATATTTAATCACGTTATATACAAGGTTCGGCTGATAAGTCCCGGGCCTCGCAATACAGAAAAACATTTAATTATTTTCTTTATTTGTTAGAATAATCTCCAGAAAGGCAAATACACTTGTCATATCGGTGTTTTAATTTAATTAAACCATATCTGTAGAGTGGTTTATCATGATCCTGAAAATAGCTGCTTACCCCATCAATTACCTTCTTGTTGCTGAGAGATCTTCATCCTCCAAGAGATTTTTTGAGGTTACGGGAACAGATTAGTGCTAGATCTGGCGAATAAGGTGGATGTTTAGGCAATTCGAATTTGAATTCGCACATTTTTCCCTTTGCTGAACGATGGGCCGGAGCATTGTCTTGAAGAAACAAGATCTGTTTCTTTGCCAAATGAGGTCCTTTTCATGTCACCTCTTCACTCAAACTTGCAGTAACCTTGCGTAGTAGTCACCAGTGATACCATTACCCTTTTCCAAGTAATTAATAAGAATACTTCCCTGTGTTTCCTAGAAAATACTCGCCATAACCTTGTTAACTGACAAAATTGACTTTGCCCTTTTTGGACTTGGTTCGCTTGGCGCAAATACACTGTTTTGACTGCTATTTATTTTCTGGAGTGTAGTGACGTATCCAAGTTTCATCCATGTTAATAAGCCGTCTCAAGAATTCACTGCCCACCTCGGCAGTGTAGATGGTAGCGTGTCTATCTCACGTTCAAAAGGTACCGAGTTCAAATCTTGGTCAGAGTGAATTACCTGGATAAGGTTTTTTCCGGGCTTTTCGTTATCCTTCAGGACGAATGTCGAGTAACTCTAAGCTCCATGGACACTGGACTCATTTGAGCATTATTTCACCCAGTTCATTCACCGTCCGATATGACTTAAAGTTAGAGGACGTAAATTACAAAAATCACTGGGGATTTTACGGTAGAGCTTTAAATTCTTAACACAAACAGTTGTCCTTTGCAAATTTTGATCAGGTGTCAACAAACGCGGCACCCATCTTCAATGACCTTGTGAAAGCCTAAACATTACTTAAAATATTACCTGTATGTTCTTTTTATATGTTTACAGCCTCTGCTATCTCAAACAATTTAGTCTGCGATCTTCCAGTACTACACGATGAATTTTTTCGATTATCTCTGGAGTTGGGACTTCCACAGGGCGTTCTGAGCGAGGTTCATCACTAGTGCTCGTACGTCCCATTTTAAACTCTGCAACCACCTTTAATCATTGTATATGAAGGGGCAGAGCCTTTCAATGTATTGTCCATTTCTCTTTGATTTCTTTAGGCGTTAAGCCTTTTAAATGGAAATGTTAATCACTGCTCTTTTTCCAAATCCTTCATTTTCGTAAAACCTGTAAACTTTTCTTGTTTAAAATTCTGTCGTTCAAAAACTAAACAAGCTATGGATACAAGCTAGTCTAGAGTTAAACTATATGATGCTATCCGTCAAACTTGCCCAGTGGCGCTGTCTCTATGTGAGGCCCGGACTTTTCAGTCGACCCTCATATGATTTATTGCGCCTGTAAACGAATGGCAGAAGACAAGATTGCATCTGAACAGAGTGTACATACACTAACTCATAGTGTATGTGAGATAGGCTTGCGTAAACAATTCCGTTACGCACATTTTCCGATACACTTTGCCTTTTAGTACAACGTATTGGTGTGCAGCTAAGTCTTACAACACTAACAACAGCGCCAGTGTAGCATAATATATCGAGTTTAGAAATACATTAACTTCACGGAAACAAGAGTTATAGCATTAGCAGTATCGTGTACTGAAATAATGGCTACTGTTGATATGATACCTGCAGAGTGATACCGAAATTAAGGGATGCAATAAGTAAACAATAGTAATTGCTTTCAAAGAAATTGTGTATCTTTGTTACAAACTGTGCAGACATGTGCACTGAGTTGAATGGCAGTTGAGTTGAATCGTGTAACAAAAGACACGGTAGAAACATAATTCTAAGGGATAGCACTTGACTTTGTTTGAAAAGGGTATTCTTCGGACCCTTAATAATAGCATGACCGAGACTAATAATCACAATGGACAAAATAGTCACAAAGGATTTTCGGTTGAATAAAGGGCTTCGAGAAAGTGAAAGTTACACACCCACGCACAGCTGCATATAGTGTGAAGACAGACAATCCGCGGCTGGCGGCTGATCAGTCGGTTCTCTCTGGTTCTGTCTTGGTCGAAGGCAGACCAGAAGCGATGAGAGAAGATATTGTCGGTTCGTATGTGCGTGAAGAACGAATTAAGTTTTATCGAGTAATAAGCATTCCACATACAGTAACTCTAAACAGTGATATTGGTAACCTGTTGTCGGCAAATTCGAGTTTATGTGATGATAAAAAGAAGCAGCCATTAAACCAGTTTGAAACGGGCATTCCAGTTTCATTAGAACCATCCTTACTCATATATATCCGCGTATACCCCGAGAGAAACCTCATTACTTTACCCTGTGCTACCCATATTATTCGTTACAAACTGTAGCGTCAACGTGAAACTGTGCGCAACCCATTTTATTGCTTCAAGAGTTTCAATTCCTGATAGAGAAGCATTGTTATCTCCAGATGCGGTCACTTGTACAACAACCGCCGGTTTTTCAATAACTATCCAACTTCCATTCCCTCTCATGATCTTTTATTGCACGCTGAACACAGACGAACCATTCCTGCAAAATTATCTACAGTGATAAGCAGTGGCAAAACATTGTATTATGTCCACGCACATAGCCTTTCATCTGACTCCAGTTTAAGTAAATTGGAATTGAATTCACAATAGCAAGGTGGTAATCACAAAGTGACATAACCTGTAGAATTTTTATGAATCGTGCAGAATACACTTGTCAAACCGTGTTCTTATTAGCAAGTATGATTTTGAGATCGTGAGAAGGATAGTTTTAAAACTGTTCGGAAGAATGTGCAATAAACAGAAATGAAGCTACTTTTTCGAGAGAAAATAAGTTTTAACCGTTTTAAAACTATATTTTACAGCCCTGTTTTGTGCATAAAGTGAAAGCGAGTTGACATGCCAGACAATTTACATAAAATGTGCGTTTTCTCTTGTGGAACATGCATATAATAAAGTTTCGTGGGAACTGCATGTGAACTCCATGGTATACAAACATTTTAAGTGTGAGAAAATGCTGGAAAAATTCATTGTCAAATGCGAGTTTCAACAGTGAAAAATGTTTTATATTGTTGACAATAAGAGAAGCTATGCATTCAAAATTTTAATGAAACCATGTACTAAAATGACGAATTTTAATTTTTTGACATTCCCAAATTCTTATTTAGGAGGTTTTCAACAGATTTAGTGTAACGTTTTCCTAAATATTATAATTATGTTGAACATAGTGCAGTGGTTTGCTTATATAGCAAAACTGCATGCTAGAGAATATAGTAAAGATTAAAAATTATGTAGATGTGTAACACTGCACAAGCCTCTTTCCCCAGTTATTTTTTTTTAAGTATGAACCAACAAAGAAGAGTTAATGGAGAAACATAACCAACGCAGCGTTCTGTAATTCAATGTTTGACACACACTGTAGTCGTGACATGTGGGATTGATTGATGAAATATATAATAAACGTGATTTAAAGCTGCGTGTTGCATGCTGAATCTGTGACAAAAGCTTCGGACGTTGATGTGGCGCGTGGCATTAGAATATAGAGGATATTCCTTTTAGAGGAAGAAACATCGTGCAAAGTTTTAACAGAGAGAGACAGAGAGACAGAGAGATAGAGAGAGAGGGGAGAGAGCACAGGCTGCTCTTCTACCGCTATAAACTTTTTCAATATACATATTGTTAATAATCCTGGTGAGCAGGCTTGATAACATATAACTGAGGGTTTTTGTGGTTTCTTTGTCTGCATCATTGTGACTTGTACCGACATGTGATGGAGTCTGATTTAATATGAAGTATATTGCGATCCATATAAACCTGAGCCATTTCAATATTAGGAAACACGTGATGCTTTGGGAGAATATAATACACAATTGGGAGATTACATTACATTACACCATTCACATCTCAGAGATAATGTTGGAAGTGTCCTGCACCAGCACCTATACCTGTTTACACTCGTCTCATCATATTCTCAGAAGTTTTACGGATAGTATCCTCATCAATGTTACTTATTTCGGTTCGAATGGATTCCTTGAGAACATAAATTGTCCGTGGCTTATTCTTGTACACTCTATTTTTAGATACCCTCACAAAGAATCCGTTGAGGTTAGGTCAGGGGATCTGGGAGGCCACAGACCTGTGGAGAATATTTTATTATCAATGAAAGTGGTTACAAGTTCCATGCTGTCATTAGATGTATGGCATGTTGCTCCATCTTGCTGGAAATAACCTTCCCTCAAATCAATATCATCTTAGTAAAAAATCAGAGAATATGGTGAGACGAGTGAAAACATGCATAGATGCTGGTGGAGGACACTTCCCACATTTTCTCTGAGATGTAAATGGTGCAATGTAATCTCCCAATTGTGTATTATATTCTCCCAAAGCATCACGTGTGTCCTGTTATTGGTACAAAAGTTATGGCCTGTTGAAATGGTGCAGGTTTATATGGATCGCTCTGTACTTTCCAGTTTTGTTAACCGTGTGGTGTAGCTTGTATAAGCCGTAAAGGGAATACTAACGACGAGCGCTGGAATACTAGTAATGCACTCATGAATTCAATGAGTGACAAATATTACTTCGTTTAAAAACACTACATATAAATTATCCAAATGAGAAGCAGCAACGGCTGGAAATACTTCAGGATAGAAAGTTGTCAACACTGTCACGATGAAAAATAGGACGTGAGGCTTTATTGGTGACGAATATGTTCAAGTTCTTCTTGGGAAGCAAGCCAGGTGAAAAGACGATTAGAAATCGACGTTTCGGGAGCGTACATCGCTCCCATCATCAGGATATTTATTAAATATTATAACCACAAATGAATCACTGGATATAACACAAATATAAACAAAGATAAAGCACTATCAAAATTTTCATTGCTGAACAAAAGACTGTTTTCAGTAAATTAAACAACAGGTCAGGGGAGTATAGAAAATTAATTGGGTCAAAGAAACGTAACTACTTGATTTTATTATCAAGCTGCATAGACCATTGCTTCTTAAATCGACGGATTTATATTTTTAAGGCCGGTTTCCAAGAGGATCTGAACTGAAATCCAGCATCAAGATTAAGAGTGCTGCTTTCAGAGTAAATGGCCAAAGCCTCCTTAATTCTCCGCTCCAGTAACTGTTACATTTTGTCAAGATGGTCATCTCCCGAAAATTGGCTCTATGGTCCTTATCGAAACAATGTTCTACCAGCCCAGACTTCTCAGGTTGCATTAAACGAATGCAGAACATGCATAATTCATACTAAATAATAATGAATACTTGCATAATAATTGCATAATGAATGCAGAACGGATGCATTAAACGTTCCAGAATAAACAAACATGAACGGAGCATTTGTTTAATGCGGCTTGAGAAGTCCGGGCTGGCAGAACATTGTTTTGATAACGATCACAGAGCCAACTTTCGAGAAACGACCATCTTGGTAAAATGTAACAGTTACTGGGAGTGGAGAACTAAGGAGGGTTGGCCACTTCCTCCGAGAGGAGCACGCTTAATCTTGATGCTGGATTTACTTTCAGTTCCTCATGGAAACCGGCCTTAAAATGGAAATCCGTCGACTTAAGAAGCACAGATCTATACAGTTGATAATCAAGTTAAGTAGTTACGTTTCTTTGACGTTATTAATTTTCTGTACTCACGTCAACTCCTGACCTGCATTTAATATAATGAAAATAGTCTTTTGCTCAGTAATGCGAATTTTGGTGGTGTTTTGTCTTTGTTTATAGCTGTGTTATATCCAGTGATTCATTTGTGGTTATAACATTTAATAAATATCCTGATGATGGAAGAGATGCACACTCCCGAAATGTCGATTTCTAATCGTCTTTTCACCCGGCTTGCTTCCCGAGAACAACTTGAGCACTGTCACGATGTATCGCAGCAGTGTTGCCAAAGGTATAAGGTAGTTAGTTCCTGGCAGTGTTTAGGAATAAAGCAATTAAACATAACGCTCATAAATAGATTCCTGCTTCTTAGGGCAGATAACTGGGTTTGAGCTACCAGCTGCTCTCTTGACAGCCCACACTATTGTCACCGATGGCATTGTTAAGCTGCCACGATAAAGGGAACCGGGCGCGTGGGCAGGAGAACTGGGCGCTTGCTAAGAGAAAGAAAGAGACAGAGAGAGGTTCCGGAATTTTCTTAAACTCCGTCCCGGTTTGGATGTCGTGATCGGTGTCTTTTGGGTTGAGCAGCCTCACTGGCACTTCCTCTTGGCACGGCAACAATGTCCTGGCTACAAACAGGCGTCTTCCGGTCCAGCATCAGCTTCTTTGTCCGACATCCAGGCCAGGATGGATTTGAGGACAAATGAAGGAAATGACTTCGATTCCCTTCAGACGTAGTACACTGTCATGATAACCATCACACAACAGCTGCTTCTAACACTTCCCGGTATTTACACTTCCAGTCCTTGTTTCTAGAATGCCGTGGACCTTCCGAGAACATTCGCGGCGACAGGAGAAAGAGAAATTTTCGGAGCCTCTCTCTGTCTCTTTCTTTCTCTTGGCAAGCGTCCAGTTCTCCTACCCACGCGCCCGGCTCCCTTTTAGCAGCTTAACAATGTCATCGGTGACACCATAAATGACAGAAGATATAGTGAACAAATGTGATAAGCAGCTGTAAAGTATATCTGTTTGAGGCAAAGATATCAATGCATTTAACCGACTGATAGTAATATTCGTAGGGGATAATTATAGCGGTAAAAGCTCTTTCAAAGGTCACCATCATCGTCACGGTATAAGCCTTGTGTCCCGTTCCGACTTCAAGGAAATTGATCGGACCATCTCATTCGTGGCCTGCCAAAATTTCTTCTATCTACAGGTTTATACTAGTGATGCACGGTCTTCGGTCACTCTCTGCACATGATCTTGCCATTTTTGCCTGTATGCAATGATTGTTTCGTTTAGACTATGAATTTCCAATTCTCTTCTAATATCCTCGTTTCTTTATTTTGTCTTTCAAAGGTAATATAATAAAATATTCTGTGCTCTAAACCAGCAACAGGGATAAGAGCCACTGGGCCGGAATGCATTGTAGTTATGCAATCTAAATGGACTACTTAACAGATAAAATAAATTTCCAAAGAGAAGCTACTATTTGTATTTGTTATATTACTGTGTGAGCTTCAGTATCATTTACGGTTCTCGTGTTTTCAACTGATTTTTATTCTTATAAAACATTCCTTTGCTCTTTTTCTCTTCTGTAGAAAGAAAGAAAAGATACAAAAACGAACAAATCAAGAATAAAAAGCTGGAGGGAAAGCACACTTCACCTTCAATTCATTACTTCACTGCTCAACTCTTACGTCCATTATAGCCATTATGCTCTAGGTTAGTTGTAATTAATTTCGGGATACCAACCACGTTGCTTCTAGGTGATGTGCATTTTTAAAAACAGCCTCTCACACTAAGTTGGTCTCTACAATGAAATATCTGTTCTCTTTTCAGGTTTATGATTGATGATCATCAAAACCTCGACGAAGCATATTTTAAGTATTAATAAAATACGTATTTCGAATAACTTGTGATCCCAAACTCCATTTCATTCATTTTTTCAAATTTTTCGATGCATCTAAAACGATGCCACTTAGGTCACTTGTATCATGATATACTATTGTTCCAAATTATGCAGAATGTACGTATTTGCTTTGAATATGATATTTAGTACCGATAATAGTGTTATGCTTCAATAGCTATTATATACATTATATTGTGACTTTGTGGGTTCATGAAATTAGAAGTCCAATTGCACAACTCAACAATGTTCTTTATTTCCTTCGAATTACATTCGGAACACTTGCCGATTACACAGAATTACGCAATGCACACAATTACAATTCACCAGTTCGTCTGTCACAGGTCCACTGCACTCGCAGTTACGTACACTCCTCCGATGCACGTTCACAGTCCCTTCCCTCACTGGGCGCTCCTCACAGCTACTGGCCAACAACTCAACTGACTCGCCACTGCAGCCCCTTTTATAGGAATATCGCTGTTACCTGGAAGCCTCGCGGTTCAGTGAATCATCACGAAGGTTCGAGATGGCAGGAGGAGGGTGAAGAGACGGCACAGTGACGTTTTTCCAGCCACCCCTCGTTACTGCTACAAGATAAATGGGTGGGCGTGGCAGAATTCTTCCCTTCTGGCCCTACTGCTGCTGGTTCTATCGGGAGTTCCGACGTTCGGGTGACAATAAGTTCACCAGCGGGGAAAAGAGAAAATATTGTGACTTTGTGGGTTCGTAGAATTAAAAGGCCAAGTTGCAGAAATCAAAAATCTCCTTTATTTTCGTAGAAATACTCTTATAGATTACAGCAGCATTACATTACATACACCATCAGTCTACCAAGGTTGATCACAATTACAAACAGTGACAGCAGATTACATCCTTTGCTCTCGTTACAACAACACAGCTGGCTGTCTCTCATTTCACAACACTTTCACAACTAACTCTTTGCGAGCCGTCACTTCCTTAAATACCTATTTCGTAAATTCGAGATATTTCTTGACCAAACAGGAATCGAATGTTCTATCACCTTCCAGAAGCGTAACCCTATCAGTGCCGGCAGGACTTTTATCTCGCGCTATCATTATTTCTTCCGGCATACTCCTTATCTCCAGGCTTTTTGTATACACAAGCCACGCAATCGCGATCGGGTTCACGACAATATTCCATACAGTGATACAAAAATACAAATTATGGATAATTATTCATTTCTCATCACGCCACGTTGACTATTTTAAGGATTTTAAACACGAGATAAATACTAAAATTGATGAGCAGTCCATCGTTAAAATTGACACTCTAACGCATAAAAAACTGTAGAATTCTAATCTATAAGTTGTTGTATTTTGACGTCATTAGCTTCTCTCACGTGAACAGAAGCAATATTTCCAAAATGGTGTACCTCAGTCTTTTTGTTTGAATTTGCGCTACTCTTTAATTCCTCGTTCAAGATGTGAGTTCTGCTGTTTGCTGTCCATAGGCAGTCTTCAGAGTCCTATGGACATGTCTGCATGGGAGTCACAATATTAGGAAATGGATGAAACATTTCAAAGTTGGTAACACGAGTATCTAAGACGTACCTCACAGTTGTCGCTTTCAAACCACCACTCCCAGGAATACATCAAGAAAGAAGTTTATGAACTAAGTGTCACTATGGATGGAATGGCTGCAAAACTTGCTGTAGAATAGTGCAGTCCAAGTAATGATTAAAAAGCTTAGCTGATAGAAAAGTTTGTACGTGTTGAGTATGAAGACCATCAACCAGAAAAGGAGCATCATCTTCAGGGGTTTCAATGACCAGTATTGTGATATCCGATGAAAGCTGATTTTTCCATTATGAGCCGGAAACGAATCACCAGATTATGGAATGGCATATGGCATAAATCCGTTTGGATTTACCATCAAACAAGAAAGCGGAGGCAGTGTAAACTGTGGGGAAAGTTATGGGTAATATATCTGGGATACAAAGGATTGCACGTTGCAATAAACGTTCCTTGTCCACATCCGAAAGAATAACTTAGCAGGACTTATTCTCCGAATCTGGTAGACGTAGTATCTTCTGTACTACTATACCTCTGGATATATTGCGTAAATTCTTTCTCTAAGCCCTGGTAGCACAAATAATTAAACTAAACGATATTTAAATGCTCGCACCAAAGAATAATTATAAAACAGTTAATTGATGGCAATTAATCATTTCTTCACACTAGCCGTATATAGGCTAAAGTTTTTGACAGAGTCGACATGCAAAATTCAATGCCATGACCGGGATTTGAGCCACGGATCTCCTTGTTTCCGTTCAGTAGCCCTAACTCATTTAGCTACCATGGCCAACTTGCCCACATGATATTAAATTTTCCATTTTACTCGTATATTTCTACGGTAAACCACTAGGGTCTTTCGCATTCGAAATACATGTTTGTAAAAAAAATGAAATGTGTAGTGTTTAACGCCCGCTTTTACTTCATACGGCACCGCAGGCGGTGACACTGATGGTACATGAGATGAAGATGGAGCACCGGTGGAATGAGATGGCGGGGGAAACCGGAGGCCCCGGAGAAAACCCGCCGCAGCGCCGTGTTGTCCACCACTAATCTCACTTTGCGGTTTCCTGGGATCAAACCCGGGTCGCCTTGGTGAGAGCCAAGCGGTCTAACCACTGAGCCACAGCTCGGCCTATACATGTTTGTGGCGACTTACTATCGTAAGTACTTAAGTCCCAGGCTTCATCATTTAACTCTTATTATTTTATTATTTTATATTTTATTATTTTATTTTAGTTAATTGATTTCTTCACACCAGCCGTCAAATGGCTGGTAGCTCTATGGGTTAGAGCGACTGGACGGAAACCAGGAGATCCGTGGTTCAAATCCCGGCCATGACATTGCATTTTTCATGTTGATTCTATCAAGATCCTTAGAGTATATACGGCTAGTGTGAAGAAATTATTAATTTCCATCAATTAACTAAAATAATAAGAGTTAAATGATGAAGCCTGAGACTTAAGTACTTCCGATAGTAAGTCACCACAAACGTGTATTTTAAATGCAAGAGCTCCTAGTGGTCTACCGGGGAAATATACGAGTCAAATGGAGAATTTAATGTCATGACGACAAATTGGGTTGGCTCATTGGGTTAGAGCGACTGGGCGGAAACCAGGAGATCCGTGATTCAAATCCCGGCCATGGCATTGAATTTTTCATGATGACTCTATCAAAAATTATAAAACAGCTTCATAAAGTTATGCTAGTATCACTTGGCTGCCTAACCTTAACAAACACATAATGAAAATTCGTTTAACTAGTAAGTTACAACTTTTGGTATTTGGGAATCTTGAGCCTAGTACGCTGATACAATTGGTCTACAGATGCAACATTCGATAGTTGAAAGCCTGTGCCTTTCCACGATGCCAGTAATGGAATTGAGAAATCAGTAATCTAACATCCTGTGCTTCTGCAGTATCCAACCTATCCAATAAATTTGAAAACTCATGCTTTATATTAGAAGATTTTGGACTGCAGGAAATAAAGTTGTACCTATTGTTGGATACGTGTAAGATACTTCGTGTATAGTGTCTTTGAAAGTGACCTTTACATTTTTATTGTAAGGAACGCATTGGGCTAGTGCTAACATAATGAGGGCGAAGTTAAACACATTCATGGCTCTCAGGTAAAGCAATTAACAGGCGTTCTTCAATAAACCTGCCTCAACTACAGCAATGTCAGCATTTCACCGGCGTATAACCTCAATCTAAGTTCATGCCATCGCAGACTGGCCAAGCTGAACAACGGGGTAGGAACTGTGGCAAATTAATGTGTTGCAAATCCTAAATTGCCATTAATTGACGATAATCTTCAAAATATGTAACTTAAGGGAAGAAACAGCAATTACCATACACTTCAGCAAAACTGAACCCTACAAAATCTCACAGGATTAATTAATACTAATCTTGCTGCTATATACACTACGGCTCATCTCGAAAGATCTTTTATATATAGGAAATGAGGGAAACAAATATGAGTTATGGAAGTGTAGCTTTTCGTAAGCAATAAGCTCAAACATGTATTCATTCATGAGTACTTTTATACCACGAAAACACACTTATAATGACAACACATTGTACTTGATAATATTCACCTGAAACTGCATGCACCACCTCCTCAGCGCAGGTAGAAGCGTGTCTGCTTCACGTTCAAGAGGTCCCGGGTTCGAATCTCTGCCAGGGTGAGTTATCTGGATAAGGGTTCATTCGGGGTTTTCCTTATCCTAAAATATGAATGTCGGGTAAATCTAAGCTCTATGGTCCCTAAGCTCATTTGAGCTTCTGTTCACCTACTTCATTCATTGTCCAATATGACAATTTTACAGGACATAAATTAGAACAGAAAAAGGAAAAGCTGTACATCATGTTAACATGGGTATATAACCAAGTTACATATGTATTTTTATCTTGAAAAGTGCAGAGCGATGCGCAGTGGTATCTGGACGAGTCCACTTCAGAACGTTTACAACTGGAGGGGAGGGCAAGTCAGTTGCGTATCAGTTGCGAGCAAGTGAACACGTGCAGTGCTACTCGGTAATACTACAGCTTGTTTCAAAATGTGCTTGTCTCCTGGTTCCAATAGAACATTTATAAATGACGCCTCCTAGCAGCACATTAGGAAATAAAGTGCTACATTTAAAAACACGAGAAGTAATAACCAATATCCATAGATTTATAAAAAAGAAACAATGGTCTGGGTCAGCTATAAAAATCTGGGGAAGGGTATCTGAGGCAACAGTTGTGTCTGAAAGCAGTTTAAGATAGTTATCAAGGAAGGAAAAGCCATTGGTGCTAGTGCAACAACGTCCTTCTCTATACCCAGTAAACAAAGATTAAACATGCACAATATCTAATTTGGATGTTTTAATTCAGAAGTAGTTAGGCGAACTATGAATAATTTTCAAAGCACAGATAAACAAAGACCAACTTTGAAGAAAGTGCTTATGAAGCTTAAGAATTATGACTTCCAAGGCAGTGTCTGAACATTAAGAAGAATTCTTTTGAAGCTAGGATTATTTAAAAAAAAAAGAAAAATAAAACAAACAAAAAAGCACTAAGCGTGACAGACAAATTTTAATCGAACATCGCACCATACGTGCAGAAAGGCTTAAGTATTTACGAAATATTCCGAGATATCGAAGTGAAGTTTATATGGATGAAACTTATATAAATACAGCACATACTAGACCATATGCCTGGAGTGAAATTCGTTACAGGGACTCTGCAGCGATATTGAAAGGCCGGCAGTTGTTTATCATGCCTGCTGGAGGAGAACTGGGTTTTGTTCCAAATGCCTATGTACTATTTAAGATCCAGCAAAAGCGTGGAGATTACTACCATACTAAGAATTAGAACTTAGTTTATAAGAGCTGCAAAAACTGGCTTCGAGAATGAAATTTGTTTTTAGACACCTTATGCAGCGCCCTCCCCTCTCGTAATCTTACGCGTGTGACGCATTGTGGCGATAGGTGCACTATCCCCACTACAGTTGCTACTCATCCCTACCGCGCAGGATTCCTGTCAAGATAAAATAATACATCTGTACTTGGATTGCACTTATGCATGGATGTAAATGACAGTTATACTATCTGAGAATATATTCTTTAACTTAAAGTAAATGAAAGTAATTCCCTTGGAATACAGTTTAAACATCGTATGGTAAGTTCTCGGCATGTTACTTGCACACGCTTCCCTATACTTTCATAGAAACAGCTTAATATAAGCCCATGAAATCCAAAACTCTCGTTCAAACCAACATGCCACATAACCCAAAAAAGGAGCAGCAAGAAACTCGATCAGCGTTCATAATAGGTCGAGTTACTATTTCATGTTACATTTCCCAATATGAAAAATGAAAATACAACGGAATAGCACTTAACTAGGTGATTCGCACTGTGCATGGTAACACAGTCCAGGGATTGAGTTACCGTTCTAATCCGAAGACCACTGGCAACTAACTCATTCACCTCTGCACAATAAAACGCAATCACCAACAGCATAATAATTGTCCCAGCGCCAAAATAAACGACTTAAATTACATTTAAAAAGACCATTGCTGAAAATAGAGTTAACTTGAGCTGAAAAAGCAACAATAGGCACATCAGAAATCTTATTTTTGTGTCTGGCTTTTGTTAATCGAGGTTCATTTTGCGGAAATAATTTCTTTATGAATGTCCTTGAAGACATAACAAAGACTGAGACAAGCAAATTTCAATCAGTTGTTTAAAAATTGGAATATTACTTGCTGGCCTCCGTATTCCATTTTTTGTATAACATCGAGAGATAATTTAAAAACGACAACATTGGAAAAATAGAATTCAAAGTAATTACAACGGATATCTTGGAAATATTTTATGCTATACAAAAGTTATTTTCAATGAATTGTGTCTGTTACAGATCTACATTTTTGTTCACTACATTTGGTCTTAATGTATACAACTTACACAGATTCTTTTCGAATTCTTTCACAGCTATTCTCTGAAGATTGAAGATATAAATTTTATTGTCTTCTTAATATGCCTATTAATCGACATTTTAATCGTGCTCTTCACAGCAAGATTTGATAAAATAAACATTTTGAAAATCGTACAATGTAAAAAAAGGTTCGTGATTGGGAGATTTCGTTGTGTACCCCTGGAGATACTAATTTTATAATATTAAACTTGATAAAATGATTGGAAACTCCGGTCTTATATACGAGGGCTGTTCAATAAAGAATTAATATAATTTTTTGTACGGACATAATTTTTTGCACTAAAATTCAATCTTATTATATTCTGTTAGCTTAATGTGAAACAAACAAGCCATAGTAGTTTCATTGTTGGTACTCCTGGTTCCCGCCTGTGATAATCAGGCAAGTTCAGACATGTTCAGTATCGCCTACCGCTGCAATGGAGATAACATGCAGTTAAAGTTGATGTTAGAGGAAGATGCGAAGTTTCTACCAAACGTAATCACTGCTGATGAAACTTGGCTACATCATTTTGATCCTGAGGGCAAACAGCAAAGCTCGTGTGGAAATCTCCTTCATCACCAACCCCCCCAAAAGCAAAAGTGGTTGCTTCTGCTGGGAAAGTTATGGTCATCTCATTCTTTGATATTCATGGAAATGTTTATCAGCATGTTGTACCTGCACACACCTCACTAACTGGACAATACTACAGGGATGTCCAGAAAACATAGCAAGTCAGGTGCAAAAGACCACATTTCCATGAAGCAGGCTGGATGCTGAACCACGTAATGCGCGGCCGCATATTGCCAATATTGTTGCTGAATATCTTGCAAAACTCAACGTGGAGTGCATCCCTTACACTCCCTATAGTCCGGATTTAGCCCCGTGTGAGCTTTTCTATTCCCTAAATTGAAGAAACGCCGTCGTGGGAGGCATTATCCATCATCAGCAGCACTGGTGAAGGCTGCGGAGGCGATTTTGAAGGATCTCTCTAAAATGGTTTCCAGCATGTCTTTGAAGACTGGCAGAAACGCTGGGACAAGTGCATCGCATTCAGGAGAGACTATTTTGAGAAGGACCATCAAAATTATGAGGATGAGTAAAGGTACGTTGTCAAAAAAACTGATCATTCTTTATTGAACAGCCCTCGTACCCTTACATACACGCAGACACATGGGCCTGGAAACATTTATTTCCATAAAATCCCAATATCGGTTTTGGGAGATTGCGGTATCTACTAAATAAATGGATGAGATACTAAAAAGTAATAAAACATAAATATTTTCTCCAGCAGTTATGGTTGTACCACGTGCCATAATCGGAAAGGAGGAGCGCGGAAGGGTAGTGTGACGTAATATCTTTAACCGAAGAGTAGGGTAATACTGATTCTTACTCTTTAAAAGCATATAACTAATAATTATTTAGTTTAATGCAAGGCATGCATTACATCACAAGAAACAAATCAAGAAGCTAATTATTATTCACACATTAAATTCAAAACATCTCATACACTTATGAAATTGAAGAAATAAATGCAATTATACTTATTAAGATGCAAAGAAATGGACACAGAATATTTATTACTTGCAGCTTTTACAGTAATTACACACAATTTATTGCAGCAACTTTGTCTGTTTTAAAATATGAAAGAGACAATTCTTCCCTAAATATTAATTACAAACACTTATGGAACGTTTCCCGTAATTGAGTAGGTATAGTAGTGTTCCACTACTAGGCTAATAGGCTGCTTTTGTGTTTCAAACAATAAATGAGAAAGAAAGAGCTGCTCTTCTGACATGCTGTGACACTCTGGGTCAAGAACGTTCATACCTATTCTTGACCATAGTAATTTCATAGTAATTCAGCCGTAAAACTGATTTTATACTAAATGATCAAGACTGAGTTTAAAGTGTAGATTTTTTTACAGAACTCTCACTATGACGACCTTGAAATTCCGTTCCCTTTTGATACCGCCCCTGTTAAGCATAGCATTGTCATAATAACCGCGAAAGTCTTATTAAATGAATAATTAAGGGCGGATAGATACCACAATATGAATTAAACAAAGTTATAACAAATATAGAGGATAATGATTAAATATACAAGTGCAGATACTAAACAGGCAATCCCGATATATATATTATCGAAAGCATGAACCCAACGTGTTAAGGGAGAGAGTAAAATGAACACTTTCCCTCACAGGTAGGTTCTTTGTGTTTCTTGCCGACAAAGGTGGCATTGTCCAAGGATAGACCATCATCGCTAGCCCATGTTTTGGTACGCACATGATATGTGACGAGAGAATAGACACTGGGATTTAAGATTCACATTTTCAAACATGCTTATGCATTAATTAGCTGGACTGTGGGAAGGTGAAAATTGCATAGAATACACGTTTCAGACACTAGAAAGTGCTATTAGATTTAAGAGCAGGGATGAAACACAACCTATAAGGAACAAGCAACAGGTCACATGACCCCTAAAGTGTCCAAAATTCAGCGAAAGGAAGGCGAAATTTGTGCAATAGCGACGTTCGATGTTTGCTAGGAAAAACACTCTGTTTCGGCGAATGAAGGGGCAACAAGTACTGAAAGTTCATCAAAGTCCGTGTTCGCGGATGGACGGAGTAACACACATCATGTGGTTATCGAACACCCTGTGTTAGCGAATGAGAGAAACTGCACACATTACATCATTAAGATTTCACCAAACTTCGTTTTTGTTTAATAATCCTCCGGAAATACTATGTTGTGCGAAGTAATTCACTACCGACGTTCAGGAACACAGCGAAAACAGTTACACATAAGTCGTGCCATGCGCACAGCAACGGGCAAATCTAAAATCTCGCGCCTAATGTGCGAATAACATCAAGTCAACAGTGCGAGTGGAGAGGACTACATGTAACAATAAACTTGACATTCAACGGTCGTGGTGTCTTCTATGTGATAATACCCACACACTGTCAGGACGCACCCACTCAATGAAACTCAAACGAGAGAATTCATGCAGATCTACCCTGAGAAAACCCCGATCTATTGAAAACCTCCCATCCATAGTCCTCACCTATCACATATCCTATCCTATGAGGTGTTGAGTGCCGGGAGGACTCAACGAGGTACTTAATGGGCAAGGGCCGCCTCACTTTGAATGACTAGGAGAAAAAAATGACTTCTTATATAACAGAACTATCAATATTAGAATATTAAAATGGTTATAAAGGAAGATATATTTAATGGTTAACTCTGATAAATGTATCATTCTTAAATTTTGTTTTAACGAGATTTTGCCTAATTCTTACGATTTGCAAATTATACTAAAGTAATTCAGAATGAAGGGTACTTCGGAACTATTGCCAGACAAGTCAAGTAGTTGATTTCATTTGACGTAAAATTTCAATATTATAATATTTTAAACAGATATTTTTGAGTAAATAAATATGTTCGATTTTTTTTCAATACATGCCTTGTTTATAAGACTTAGCAAGGCAAGTAAAAATAGGAACTTAATAAACCCTTAATTTGACTATTGGATTTGTAACAGGCGCGACAAATTTCAAATGGGTTGGTGCAATTCTGCCCCGTGTTGTTGAGTCATTTTCAAAATATTTCTTATTCTGCAGCAGCTGACGCACGAATATCATATATCTCATGGCGTGGTGTCGGATGCATATCCTCCGGAAATGTTTTACCATAATTGAAATAAACTATTCAACTCCTTAATAAATATACTGATTTTTAATTCAGGTTGAAAATGAACCAAACACGTTGTGACGTAATTGAATGAATAACTTTATGAACGTCGGTTTGCTTCACCATATTAACTTGAAATCGAGTTCCCTCGCATTAATATGATTTTGCTTCTTAACTCGACGAGGTCCATATACAGACGATAATTTGAAATTATTGAATTTTCCGTTGCTATGATAATTCAATAATTTCTCATTGGTTCACGTCATCTTTCGTGACCAAATTTTCATTACCCTATTGGGTAATATACATTATCTTTTGGTTAAAACATATTTAACCAATTTAACATTAAAATATCAGTTTTTATAATTTTAGACTAATATTATCGTCGTTAAACACAATACTATTATCCTTTTTCCTTCATTTCTACATATTCTATCACAAGTTTACCTTCAATTATTTCTTAATCTCGTTCACTTTCCACTTTCAGCGATTTTTTCTTGAATATTAATATTATCACACAAGTGACTGTTTTGATTATACTGGTGGTTTGTGCTACATCACACGTGACGCCACCCTCTCTGACGCCCAGGCTACGCCGTGGCTCAGTGGTTAGACCGCTTGGCTCTCACCAAGGCGGCCCGGGTTCGATCCCAGGCGACCGCTAAGTGAGATTTGTGGTGGACAACATGGCGTTGGGGCGGGTTTTCTCCGGGACCTCCGGTTTCCCCCGCAATCTCATTCCACCGGTGCTCCATCTTCATCTCATGCATCATCAGTGTCACCGCCTGCGGTGCCGTATGTAGTAAAAGCGGGCGTTAAACACTACACATTTCATTTCTCTCTGACGCCCTATTTTATGTGGCCATTCGCTTCTCCTCTGAACCCACCAGCCATCACACAGGGAACATGTGATTTTGTAGCTAAGAGCATTGTGTGTGAGGTGGCTTGCCTCTAACCATTATGAGCGTAAGGTAACGTTGCTGTTTGTTGTAGATTTGATTTAATACACTTAGAATTTAAACCATGTTTAACTGTTTCGTTGAATTAATTAAAAATCCCAACCTTTTCTATCAAGCATGAGTTTTATGAATATCATCTGAGCCTACCATTCCCTGGTCGGATCCAGAAAACCTAAATCCTATTCCATCCATGGCGAGATCATGATATTTTAAACTATAAATAAAATTATCAAATCAGCATCATCATCACTCTAGTGCTACAGGCCAGGGTGGACTTTGGCTTCCCTCAGAACCCTCTTCCATATATCCTTTTTTCTGGCTACCATCCAGTTTTTTTATTCCCAGCCTTTTCACATCCTCCAGCACTCCATTTATCCATCTGAGATTTGGTCTCCCCACTCTCCATACACTATACAGTTTACAATCCAGTACTGTATTAATTATGTCCTCCACATCCAGTCTTTGGACATGTCCTGCTCATCTTAGGCCATTGGGCAATATTGTCAAATAAATAAATACTATTGATTTCGGGTCAAAATTAAAACAACTGTTACTCAGC
>CM060951.1:168529379-168661879 GCA_030765055.1 Mantis religiosa
GAGAGAGAGAGAGAGAGAGAGAGAGAGGGAGGGGGGAAGAGAGAGGAATGGATTCCTTGAGAACATCAATTGTCTGTGGCTTATTCTTGTACACTCTATTTTTAGATACCCCCATAAAAATCCGTTGAGATTAGGTTAGGCGATCTGGGAGGCTACAGATCTTATGAGATTATTCGATTATCAATGAAACTGGTTACAAGTTCCATGCTGTCATTAGATGTATGAAATGTTGCTCCATCTTGCTGGAAATAACCGTCTCTCAATTCGATATCATCTTCGTAAAACTTCAGAGAATATGGTGAGACGAGTGCAAACATGCATAGATGCTGGTGGAGGACACTTCCCACATTTTCTCTGAGATGTAAATGGTATAATGTAATCTCCCAATTGTGTATTATATTCTCCCAAAGCTTCACGTGTGTCCTATTACTGGTACAATAATGGTTCAGGTTCAGGTTTATATGGATCGCTCTATACATTTCAGTTTTGTTAACCCTGTGGTGTAGCTTGTATAAGCAGTAAAGAGAATACTAACGACGAGCGCTGGAATACTAGTAATGCACTTATGAAAGCAGTGAGTGACAAATATTACTTCGTTTAAAACACTACATATAAATTATCCAAATGAGAAGAAGCAACGGCTGGAATTACTTCAGGATAGAAAAGTTGTCAACACTGCCACGATGAAAAATAGGACCTGAAGCTTTCTGGCGACGAATATGTTCAAGTTCTCAGAAGCAAGCCAGGTGAAAAGACGATTAGAAATCGACGTTTCAGGAGTGTACATCGCTCCCATCATCAGGATATTTATTAAATGCTATAACCACAAATGAATCACTGTATATAACACAAATATAAACAAAGACAAAACACAATCAAAATTCGCATTACTGAACAAAAGACTGTTTTCAGTAAATTAAATGCCAGTCAGGAGATGGCGTGAGTACAGAAAATTAATGGGGTTAAAGAAACTTAATTACTTTACTTGATTATCAAGGTATTATCTGTACCTATTAAGTCGACGGATTTCCATTTTTAAGGCCGGTTTCCAAGAGGAGCTGAACTGAAATCCAGCATCAAGATTAAGCGTGCTCCTTTCAGAGTAAATGGCCAAAGCCTCCTTAATTCTCCGCTGCAGTAAACTGTTACATTTTGCCAGATGGTCATCTCCCGAAAGTTGGCTCTATGATCGTCATTAAAACAATGCTCTGCCAGTCCAGACTTCTCAGGATGCACGAATGCAGAACATGCATAATGCATAATAAATAATAATGGATAATTGCATAATAATTGCACAATGAATGCAGAACGGATGCATTAAACGTTCAGAATAAACAAACATGACGGAGCATTCGTTTAATGCGGCTTGAGAAGTCCGGGCTGGCAGAACATTGTTTCGATAACGATCACAGAGCCAACTTTCGAGAAACGACCATCTTGATAAAATGTAACAGTTACTGGGAGCGGAGAATTAAGGAGGCTTTCGCCATTTCTCCGAGAGGAGCAGGCTTAATCTTGATGCTGGATTTCAGTTAAGCTCCTCTTGGAAACCGACCTCAAAATGGAAATCCGTTGACTTAAGAAGTACAGATCAATACAAATTGATAATCAAGTAAAGTAATTACGTTTCTTTGACCCAATTAATTTTCTGTACTCACTTCAACTCCTGACCTGGCATTTAATGAATGAAAATGGTCTTTTGTCCAGTAATGCGAATTTTGATAGTTTTTTGTCTTTGTTTATATTTGTGTAATATCCAGTAAATTAATTTGTGGTTATAAAATTTAATAAATATCCTGATGATGGGGGAGATGCACACTCACAAAACGTCGATTTCTAATCGTATTTTGACCTGGCGTGCTTCCCGAGAACAACTTGAGCACTGTCATGATATATTTCAGCGGTGTTACCAAAGGTAGTTAGTTCCTGGCAGTGTTTAGAATTAAAACAATTAAACATAACACTCATAAATACTTCCCTGCTTCTTAGGGCAGATAGCTGGCTCAGATCTACCAACTACTCCCTTGACAGCCCACACCTATTGTCACCGATGGCATTGTTAAGCTGCCGTGATAAAGGGAGCCGGGCGAGCGGGCAGTAGAAAAGGACGCTTGCTAAGAGAAAGAAAGAGACAGAGAATTTTCCGGAATTTTCTTCAACTCCGTCCCGGCCTGGATGTCGTGATCTCTGTGTATTGGGTTTAGCAGCCTCACCGGCACTTCCTCTCGGCACGGCAACATACACATAGGCGTCTTCCGGTCCAGCATCAGATTCTTCGTCTGACATCCAGGCAGGATGGAGTTGAGGGACATATGAAGGAAATCTCTGCGATACCCTTCAGACGTAGGTACACTGTCGCGATAACCATCACACAACAGCTGCTTCTAGCATTTGCCGGTATTTACACTTCCAGTCTTTGTTTCTAGCATGCCGTAGACGTTCCGAGAACATTCGTGGCGGCAGGAAAAAGAGAAAATTCCGGAGCCTCTATCTGTCTCTTTCTTTCTCTTGGCAAGTGTCCAGCTCTCCTACGCACGCGCCCGGCTCCCTTTTGCCAGCTTAACAATGTCATCAATGACACCATAAATGACAGAAGATATAGTGAACAAATGTGATAAGCAGCTGTAAAGTATATCTGTATGAGGCGAAGAGATCAATGCATTTAACCGACTGATAGTAATATTCGTAGGGGATAATTGTCATCATCATCATCATCATCATCATCATCATCATCATCATCATCATCATCATCATCATCATCATCATCATCATCATCATCATCATCATCATCATCATCATCATCATCATCATCATCATCATCATCATCATCATCATCATCATCATCATCATCATCATCATCATCATCATCATCATCATCATCATCATCATCATCATCATCATCATCATCATCATCATCATCATCATCATCATCATCATCATCATCATCATCATCATCATCATCATCATCGTCGTCGTCGTCGTCATCATCATCATCATCATCACCATCATCATCACCATCATCATCATCCCCATCACCATCATCATCATCTCCATCATCATCATCACGGTATAAGCCTTGTGGCCCGTTCCGACCTCAAGGAAATTGATCGGACCATCTCATTCGTGGCCTGCCAACATTTCTTCTACCTACAGGTTTATACTTGTATACTATTTGTGGTGTACGGTCTTCGGTCATTCTCTGCACATGATCTTGCCATTTTTGCCTGTATGCAATGATTGTTTCATTTAGACTCTGAATTTCCAATTCTCTTCTAATATCCTTGTTTCCTTTTTTGTCTTTCAAAGTAATATAATAAAATATTCTGTGCTCTAAACGAGCAACAGGGATAAGAGCCACTGGGTCGGAATACATTGCAGTGTCGTTGTGCAATCTAATTGGACTACTTAATATATAAAATAAATTTCCAAAGAGAAACCACTATTTGTATTTGTTATATTACTGTGTCAGCTTCAGTATCATTTACGCTTCTCGTGTCTTTAACTGATTTATGTTCTTCTAAAACATTACTTTGTCTTTTTATCTTATGTAGAAAGAAAGAAAAGATACAAAAACGAACAAACCAAGAATAAAAAGCTGGAGGGAAAGCACACTTCACCTTCAATTCATTACTTCACTGCTCAACTCTTACGTCCATCATAGCCATTATGCTCTAGGTCAGTTGTAATTAATTTCGGGATACCAACCAAGGTGCTTCTAGGTGATGTGCATTTTTAAGAACAGCCTCTCACACTAGGTTGGTCTCTACAATGAAATATTTGTTCTCTTTTCAGGTTTATGATTGATGATCATCAAAACCTCGACGATGCATATTTTAAGTATTAATAAAATACATATTTCGAATAACTTGTGATCCCAAACTCGATTTCATTCATTTTTTCAAACTTTTCGATGCATCTAAAACGATGCCACTTAGGTCACTTGTATCGTGATATACTATTGTTCCAAATTATGCAGAATGTACGTATTTGCTTTGAATATGATATTTAGTACCGATAATAGTGTTATGCTTCAATAGCTATTATATACATTATATTGTGACTTTGTGGGTTCATGAAATTAGAAGTCCAATTGCACAACTCAACAATGTTCTTTATTTCCTTCGAATTACATTCGGAACACTTGCCGATTACACAGAATTACGTAATGCACACAATTACAATTCACCAGTTCGTCTGTCACAGGTCCACTGCACTCGCAGTTACGTACACTCCTCCGATGCACGTTCACAGTCCGTTCCCTCACTGGGCGCTCCTCACAGTTACTGGCCAAGAACTCAACTGACTCGCCACTGCAGCCCCTTTTATAGGAATATCACTGTTTTCTGGAAGCCTCGCGGTTCAGTGAATCATCACGAAGGTTCGAGACGGCAGGGGGAGGGGGAAGAGACGGCACAGTGACGTTTTTCCAGCCACCCCTCGTTACTGCTACAAGATAAATGGGTGGGCGTGGCAGAATTCTTCCCTTCTGGCCCTACTGCTGCCAGTTCTATCGGGAGTTCCGACGTTCGGGTGACAATAAGTTCACCAGCGGGAAAAAAAGAAAATATTGTGACTTTGTGGGTTCGTGGAATTAAAAGGCCGAGTTGCAGAAATAAAAAATCTCCTTTATTTTCGTAGAAATACTCTTATAGATTACAGCAGCATTACATACACCATCAGTCTACCAAGGTTGATCACAATAACAAACAGTGACAGCAGATTACATCCATAGCTCTCGTTACAACAACACAGCTGGCTGTCTCTCATTTCACAACACTTTCACAACTAACTCTTTGCGAGCCGTCACTTCCTTAAATACCTATTTCGTAAATTCGAGATATTTCTGGACCAAACAGGAATCGAATGTTCTATCACCTTCCAGAAGCGTAACCCTATCGGTGCCGGCAGGTCTTTTATCTCGCGCTATCATTATTTCTTCCGGCATACTCCTTATCTCCAGGCTTTTTGTATACACAAGCCCCGCTATCGCGATCGGGTTCGCGACAATATTCCATACAGTGATACAAAAATACAAATTATGGATAATTATTCATTTCTCATCACGCCACGTTGACTATTTTAAGGATTTTAAACACGAGATAAATACTAAAATTGATGAGCAGTCCATCGTTAAAATTGAAACTCTAACGCATAAAAAACTGTAGAATTCTAATCTATAAGTTGTTGTATTTTGACGTCATTAGCTTCTCTCACGTGAACAGAAGCAATATTTCCAAAATGGTGTACCTCAGTCTTTTTGTTTGAAGTTGCGCTACTCTTTAATTCCTCGTTCAAGATGTGAGTTCTGCTGTTTGCTGTCCATAGGCAGTCTTCAGAGTCCTATGGACATGTCTGCATGGGAGTCACAATATCAGGAAATGGATGAAACATTTCAAAGTTGGTAACACGAGTATCTAAGACGTACCTCACAGTTGTCGCTTTCAAACCACCACTCCCAGGAATACATCAAGAAAGAAGTTTATGAACTGAGTGTCACTATGGATGGAATGGCTGCAAAACTTGCTGTAGAATAGTGCAGTCCAAGTAATGATTAAAAAGCTTAGCTGATAGAAAAGTTTGTACGTGTTGAGTATGAAGACCATCAACCAGAAAAGGAGCATCATCTTCAGGGGTTTCAATGACCAGTATTGTGATATCCGATGAAAGCTGATTTTTCCATTATGAGCCGGAAACGAATCACCAGATTATGGAATGGCATATGGCATAAATCCGTTTGGATTTACCATCAAACAAGAAAGCGGGGGCAGTGTAAACTGTGGGGAAAGTTATGGGTAATATATCTGGGATACAAAGGATTGCACGTTGCAATAAACGTTCCTTGTCCACATCCGAAAGAATAACTTAGCAGGACTTATTCTCCGAATCTGGTAGACGTAGTATCTTCTGTACTACTATACCTCTGGATATATTGCGTAAATTCTTTCTCTAAGCCCTGGTAGCACAAATAATTAAACTAAACGATATTTAAATGCTCGCACCAAAGAATAATTATAAAACAGTTAATTGATGGCAATTAATCATTTCTTCACACTAGCCGTATATAGGCTAAAGTTTTTGACAGAGTCGACATGCAAAATTCAATGCCATGACCGGGATATGAGCCACGGATCTCCTTGTTTCCGTTCAGTAGCCCTAACTCATTTAGCTACCATGGCCAACTTGCCCACATGATATTAAAATTTCCATTTTACTCGTATATTTCTACGGTAAACCACTAGGGTCTTTCGCATTCGAAATACATGTTTGTAAAAAAAATGAAATGTGTAGTGTTTAACGCCCGCTTTTACTTCATACGGCACCGCAGGCGGTGACACTGATGGTACATGAGATGAAGATGGAGCACCGGTGGAATGAGATGGCGGGGGAAACCGGAGGCCCCGGAGAAAACCCGCCCCAGCGCCGTGTTGTCCACCACAAATCTCACTTTGCGGTTTCCTGGGATCAAACCCGGGTCGCCTTGGTGAGAGCCAAGCGGTCTAACCACTGAGCCACAGCTCGGCCTATACATGTTTGTGGCGACTTACTATCGTAAGTACTTAAGTCCCAGGCTTCATCATTTAACTCTTATTATTTTATTATTTTATATTTTATTATTTTATTTTAGTTAATTGATTTCTTCACACCAGCCGTCAAATGGCTGGTAGCTCTATGGGTTAGAGCGACTGGACGGAAACCAGGAGATCCGTGGTTCAAATCCCGGCCATGACATTGCATTTTTCATGTTGATTCTATCAAGATCCTTAGAGTATATACGCCTAGTGTGAAGAAATTATTAATTTCCATCAATTAACTAAAATAATAAGAGTTAAATGATGAAGCCTGAGACTTAAGTACTTCCGATAGTAAGTCGCCACAAACGTGTATTTTAAATGCAAGAGCTCCTAGTGGTCTACCGGGGAAATATACGAGTCAAATGGAGAATTTAATGTCATGACGACAAATTGGGTTGGCTTATTGGGTTAGAGCGACTGGGCGGAAACCAGGAGATCCGTGATTCAAATCCCGGCCATGGCATTGAATTTTTCATGATGACTCTATCAAAAATTATAAAACAGCTTCATAAAGTTATGCTAGTATCACTTGGCTGCCTAACCTTAACAAACACATAATGAAAATGCGTTTAACTAGTAAGCTACAACTTTTGGTATTTGGGAATCTTGAGCCTAGTACGCTGATACAATTGGTCTACAGATGCAACATTCGATAGTTGAAAGCCTGTGCCTTTCCACGATGCCAGTAATGGAATTGAGAAATCAGTAATCTAACATCCTGTGCTTCTGCAGTATCCAACCTATCCAATAAATTTGAAAACTCATGCTTTATATTAGAAGATTTTGGACTGCAGGAAATAAAGTTGTACCTATTGTTGGATACGTGTAAGATACTTCGTGTATAGTGTCTTTGAAAGTGACCTTTACATTTTTATTGTAAGGAACGCATTGGGCTAGTGCTAACATAATGAGGGCGAAGTTAAACACATTCATGGCTCTCAGGTAAAGCAATTAACAGGCGTTCTTCAATAAACCTGCCTCAACTACAGCAACGTCAGCATTTCACCGGCGTATAACCTCAATCTAAGTTCATGCCATCGCAGACTGGCCAAGCTGAACAACGGGGTAGGAACTGTGGCAAATTAATGTGTTGCAAATCCTAAATTGCCATTAATTGACGATAATCTTCAAAATATGTAACTTAAGGGAAGAAACAGCAATTACCATACACTTCAGCAAAACTGAACCCTCCAAAATCTCACAGGATTAATTAATACTAATCTTGCTGCTATATACACTACGGCTCATCTCGAAAGATCTTTTATATATAGGAAATGAGGGAAACAAATATGAGTTATGGAAGTGTAGCTTTTCGTAGGCAATAAGCTCAAACATGTATTCATTCATGAGGAGTACTTTTATACCACGAAAACACACTTATAATGACAACACATTGTACTTGATAATATTCACCTGAAACTGCATGCACCACCTCCTCAGCGCAGGTAGAAGCGTGTCTGCTTCACGTTCAAGAGGTCCCGGGTTCGAATCTCTGCCAGGGTGAGTTATCTGGATAAGGTTTCATTCGGGGTTTTCCTTATCCTAAAATATGAATGTCGGGTAAATCTAAGCTCTATGGACCCTAAGCTCATTTGAGCATCTGTTCACCTACTTCATTCATTGTCCAATATGACAATTTTACAGGACATAAATTAGAACAGAAAAAGGAAAAGCTGTACATCATGTTAACATGGGTATATAACCAAGTTACATATGTATTTTTATCTTGAAAAGTGCAGAGCGATGCGCAGTGGTATCTGGACGAGTCCACTTCAGAACGTTTACAACTGGAGGGGAGGGCAAGTCAGTTGCGTATCAGTTGCGAGCAAGTGAACACGTGCAGTGCTACTCGGTAATACTACAGCTTGTTTCAAAATGTGCTTGTCTCCTGGTTCCAATAGAACATTTATAAATGACGCCTCCTAGCAGCACATTAGGAAATAAAGTGCTACATTTAAAAACACGAGAAGTAATAACCAATATCCATAGATTTATAAAAAAGAAACAATGGTCTGGGTCAGCTATAAAAATCTGGGGAAGGGTATCTGAGGCAACAGTTGTGTCTGAAAGCAGTTTAAGATAGTTATCAAGGAAGGAAAAGCCATTGGTGCTAGTGCAACAACGTCCTTCTCTATACCCAGTAAACAAAGATTAAACATGCACAATATCTAATTTGGATGTTTTAATTCAGAAGTAGTTAGGCGAACTATGAATAATTTTCAAAGCACAGATAAACAAAGACCAACTTTGAAGAAAGTGCTTATGAAGCTTAAGAATTATGACTTCCAAGGCAGTGTCTGAACATTAAGAAGAGTTCTTTTGAAGCTAGGATTATTTAAAAAAAAAGAAAAATAAAACAAACAAAAAAGCACTAAGCGTGACAGACAAATTTTAATCGAACATCGCACCATACGTGCAGAAAGGCTTAAGTATTTACGAAATATTCCGAGATATCGAAGTGAAGTTTATATGGATGAAACTTATATAAATACAGCACATACTAGACCATATGCCTGGAGTGAAATTCGTTACAGGGACTCTGCAGCGATATTGAAAGGCCGGCAGTTGTTTATCATGCCTGCTGGAGGAGAACTGGGTTTTGTTCCAAATGCCTATGTACTATTTAAGATCCAGCAAAAGCGTGGAGATTACTACCATACTAAGAATTACAACTTAGTTTATAAGAGCTGCAAAAACTGGCTTCGAGAATGAAATTTGTTTTTAGACACCTTATGCAGCGCCCTCCCCTCTCGTAATCTTACGCGTGTGACGCATTGTGGCGATAGGTGCACTATCCCCACTACAGTTGCTACTCATCCCTACCGCGCAGGATTCCTGTCAAGATAAAATAATACATCTGTACTTGGATTGCACTTATGCATGGATGTAAATGACAGTTATACTATCTGAGAATATATTCTTTAACTTTAAAGTAAATGAAAGTAATTCCCTTGGAATACAGTTTAAACATCGTATGGTAAGTTCTCGGCATGTTACTTGCACACGCTTCCCTATACTTTCATAGAAACAGCTTAATATAAGCCCATGAAATCCAAAACTCTCGTTCAAACCAACATGCCACAAACGGGAGGGCTCCAATAACCCAAAAAAGGAGCAGCAAGAAACTCGATCAGCGTTCATAATAGGTCGAGTTACTATTTCATGTTACATTTCCCAATATGAAAAATGAAAATACAACGGAATAGCACTTAACTAGGTGATTCGCACTGTGCATGGTAACACAGTCCAGGGATTGAGTTACCGTTCTAATCCGAAGACCACTGGCAACTAACTCATTCACCTCTGCACAATAAAACGCAATCACCAACAGCATAATAATTGTCCCAGCGCCAAAATAAACGACTTAAATTACATTTAAAAAGACCATTGCTGAAAACAGAGTTAACTTGAGCTGAAAAAGCAACAATAGGCACATCAGAAATCTTATTTTTGTGTCTGGCTTTTGTTAATCGAGGTTCATTTTGCGGAAATAATTTCTTTATGAATGTCCTTGAAGACATAACAAAGACTGAGACAAGCAAATTTCAATCAGTTGTTTAAAAATTGGAATATTACTTGCTGGCCTCCGTATTCCATTTTTTGTATAACATCGAGAGATAATTTAAAAACGACAACATTGGAAAAATAGAATTCAAAGTAATTACAACGGATATCTTGGAAATATTTTATGCTATACAAAAGTTATTTTCAATGAATTGTGTCTGTTACAGATCTACATTTTTGTTCACTACATTTGGTCTTAATGTATACAACTTACACAGATTCTTTTCGAATTCTTTCACAGCTATTCTCTGAAGATTGAAGATATAAATTTTATTGTCTTCTTAATATGCCTATTAATCGACATTTTAATCGTGCTCTTCACAGCAAGATTTGATAAAATAAACATTTTGAAAATCGTACAATGTAAAAAAAGGTTCGTGATTGGGAGATTTCGTTGTGTACCCCTGGAGATACTAATTTTATAATATTAAACTTGATAAAATGATTGGAAACTCCGGTCTTATATACGAGGGCTGTTCAATAAAGAATTAATATAATTTTTTTTACGGACATAATTTTTTGCACTAAAATTCAATCTTATTATATTCTGTTAGCTTAATGTGAAACAAACAAGCCATAGTAGTTTCATTGTTGGTACTCCTGGTTCCCGCCTGTGATAATCAGGCAAGTTCAGACATGTTCAGTATCGCCTACCGCTGCAATGGAGATAACATGCAGTTAAAGTTGATGTTAGAGGAAGATGCGAAGTTTCTATCAAACGTAATCACTGCTGATGAAACTTGGCTACATCATTTTGATCCTGAGAGCAAACAGCAAAGCTCGTGTGGAAATCTCCTTCATCACCAACCCCCCCAAAAGCAAAAGTGGTTGCTTCTGCTGGGAAAGTTATGGTCATCTCATTCTTTGATATTCATGGAAATGTTTATCAGCATGTTGTACCTGCACACACCTCACTAACTGGACAATACTACAGGGATGTCCAGAAAACATAGCAAGTCAGGTGCAAAAGACCACATTTCCATGAAGCAGGCTGGATGCTGAACCACGTAATGCGCGGCCGCATATTGCCAATATTGTTGCTGAATATCTTGCAAAACTCAACGTGGAGTGCATCCCTCACACTCCCTATAGTCCGGATTTAGCCCCGTGTGAGCTTTTCTATTCCCTAAATTGAAGAAACGCCGTCGTGGGAGGCATTATCCATCATCAGCAGCACTGGTGAAGGCTGCGGAGGCGATTTTGAAGGACCTCTCTAAAATGGTTTCCAGCATGTCTTTGAAGACTGGCAGAAACGCTGGGACAAGTGCATCGCATTCAGGAGAGACTATTTTGAGAAGGACCATCAAAATTATGAGGATGAGTAAAGGTACGTTGTCAAAAAAACTGATCATTCTTTATTGAACAGCCCTCGTACCCTCACATACACGCAGACACATGGGCCTGGAAACATTTATTTCCATAAAATCCCAATATCGGTTTTGGGAGATTGCGGTATCTACTAAATAAATGGATGAGATACTAAAAAGTAATAAAACATAAATATTTTCTCCAGCAGTTATGGTTGTACCACGTGCCATAATCGGAAAGGAGGAGCGCGGAAGGGTAGTGTGACGTAATATCTTTAACCGAAGAGTAGGGTAATACTGATTCTTACTCTTTAAAAGCACATAACTAATAATTATTTAGTTTAATGCAAGGCATGCATTATATCATAAGAAGGAAACCAAGAAGCCAATTTTTATTCATACATTAAATTCAAATCATCTCATACACTTATCAAATTGGAGAAATAAATGCAATTATACTTAGTAAGATGTAAAGAAATGGACATAGAATATTTATTACTTGCAGCTTTTACAGTAAATACACACAATTTATTGCAGCAACTTTGTCTGTTTTAAAATATGAAAGAGACCATTCTTCCCTAAATATTAATTACAAACACTTATGGAACGCTTCCCGTAATTGAGTAGGTATAGTAGTGTTCCACTACTAGGCTAATAGGCTGCTTTTGTGTTTCAAACAATAAATGAGAAAGGAAGAGCTGCTCTTCTGACATGCTGTGACACTCTGGGTCAAGAACGTTCATACCTAGTCTTGACCATAGTAATTTCATAGTAATTCAGTCGTAAAACTGATTTTATACTAAATGATCAAGACTGAGTTTAAAGTGTAGATTTTTTTACAGAACTCTCACTATGACGACCTTGAAATTCCGTTCCCTTTTGATACCGCCCCTGTTAGGCATAGTATTGTCATAATAACCGCGAAAGTCTTATTAAATGAATAATTAAGGGCGGATAGATACCACAATATGAATTAAGCAAAGTTATAACAAATATAGAGGATAATGATTAAATATACAAGTGCAGATACTAAACAGGCAATCCCGATATATATATATTATCGAAAGCATGAACCCAACGTGTTAAGGGAGAGAGTAAAATGAGCACTTTCCCTCACAGGTAGGTTCTTTGTGTTTCTTGCCGACAAAGGTGGCATTGTCCAAGGATAGACCATCATCGCTAGCCCATGTTTTGGTACGCACATGATATGTGACGAGAGAATAGACACTGGGATTTAAGATACACATTTTCAAACATGCTTATGCATTAATTAGCTGGACTGTGGGAAGGTGAAAATTGCATAGAATACACGTTTCAGACACTAGAAAGTGCTATTAGATTTAAGAGCAGGGATGAAACACAACCTATAGGGAACAAGCAACAGGTCACATGACCCCTAAAGTGTCCAAAATTCAGCGAAAGGAAGGGGAAATTTGTGCAATAGCGACGTTCGATGTTTGCTAGGAAAAACACTCTGTTTCGGCGAGTGAAGGGGCAACAAGTACTGAAAGTTCATCAAAGTCCGTGTTCGCGGATGGACGGAGTAACACACATCATGTGGTTATCGAACACCCTGTGTTAGCGAATGAGAGAAACTGCACACATTACATCATTAAGATTTCACCAAACTTCGTTTTTGTTTAATAATCCTCCGGAAATACTATGTTGTGCGAAGTAATTCACTACCGACGTTCAGGAACACAGCGAAAACAGTTACACATAAGTCGTGCCATGCGCACAGCAACGGGCAAATCTAAAATCTCGCGCCTAATGTGCGAATAACATCAAGTCAACAGTGCGAGTGGAGAGGACTACATGTAACAATAAACTTGACATTCAACGGTCGTGGTGTCTTCTATGTGATAATACCCACACACTGTCAGGACGCACCCACTCAATGAAACTCAAACGAGAGAATTCATGCAGATCTACCCTGAGAAAAACCCCCGATCTATTGAAAACCTCCCATCCATAGTCCTCACCTATCACATATCCTATCCTATGAGGTGTTGAGTGCCGGGAGGACTCAACGAGGTACTTAATGGGCAAGGGCCGCCTCACTTTGAATGACTAGGAGAAAAAAATGACTTCTTATATAACAGAACTATCAATATTAGAATATTAAAATGGTTATAAAGGAAGATATATTTAATGGTTAACTCTGATAAATGTATCATTCTTAAATTTTGTTTTAACGAGATTTTGCCTAATTCTTACGATTTGCAAATTATACTAAAGTAATTCAGAATGAAGGGTACTTCGAACTATTGCCAGACAAGTCAAGTAGTTGATTTCATTTGACGTAAAATTTCAATATTATAATATTTTAAACAGATATTTTTGAGTAAATAAATATGTTCGATTTTTTTTCAATACATGCCTTGTTTATAAGACTTAGTAAGGCAAGTAAAAATAGGAACTTAATAAACCCTTAATTTGACTATTGGATTTGTAACAGGCGCGACAAATTTCAAATGGGTTGGTGCAATTCTGCCCCGTGTTGTTGAGTCATTTTCAAAATATTTCTTATTCTGCAGCAGCTGACGCACGAATATCATATATCTCATGGCGTGGTGTCGGATGCATATCCTCCGGAAATGTTTTACCATAATTGAAATAAACTATTCAACTCCTTAATAAATATACTGATTTTTAATTCAGGTTGAAAATGAACCAAACACGTTGTGACGTAATTGAATGAATAACTTTATGAACGTCGGTTTGCTTCACCATATTAACTTGAAATCGAGTTCCCTCGCATTAATATGATTTTGCTTCTTAACTCGACGAGGTCCATATACAGACGATAATTTGAAATTATTGAATTTTCTGTTGCTATGATAATTCAATAATTTCTCATTGGTTCACGTCATCTTTCGTGACCAAATTTTCATTACCCTATTGGGTAATATACATTATCTTTTGGTTAAAACATATTTAACCAATTTAACATTAAAATATCAGTTTTTATAATTTTAGACTAATATTATCGTCGTTAAACACAATACTATTATCCTTTTTCCTTCATTTCTACATATTCTATCACAAGTTTACCTTCAATTATTTCTTAATCTCGTTCACTTTCCACTTTCAGCGATTTTTTCTTGAATATTAATATTATCACACAAGTGACTGTTTTGATTATACTGGTGGTTTGTGCTACATCACACGTGACGCCACCCTCTCTGACGCCCAGGCTACGCCGTGGCTCAGTGGTTAGACCGCTTGGCTCTCACCAAGGCGGCCCGGGTTCGATCCCAGGCGACCGCTAAGTGAGATTTGTGGTGGACAACATGGCGTTGGGGCGGGTTTTCTCCGGACCTCCGGTTTCCCCCTCAATCTCATTCCACCGGTGCTCCATCTTCATCTCATGCATCATCAGTGTCACCGCCTGCGGTGCCGTATGTAGTAAAAGCGGGCGTTAAACACTACACATTTCATTTCTCTCTGACGCCCTATTTTATGTGGCCATTCGCTTCTCCTCTGAACCCACCAGCCATCACACAGGAACATGTGTTTTTGTAGCTAAGAGCATTGTGTGTGAGGTGGCTTGCCTCTAACCATTATGAGCGTAAGGTAACGTTGCTGTTTGTTGTAGATTTGATTTAATACACTTAGAATTTAAACCATGTTTAACTGTTTCGTTGAATTAATTAAAAATCCCAACCTTTTCTATCAAGCATGAGTTTTATGAATATCATCTGAGCCTACCATTCCCTGGTCGGATCCAGAAAACCTAAATCCTATTCCATCCATGGCGAGATCATGATATTTTAAACTATAAATAAAATTATCAAATCAGCATCATCATCACTCTAGTGCTACAGGCCAGGGTGGACTTTGGCTTCCCTCAGAACCCTCTTCCATATATCCTTTTTTCTGGCTACCATCCAGTTTTTTTATTCCAGCCTTTTCACATCATCCAGCACTCCATTTATCCATCTGAGATTTGGTCTCCCCACTCTCCATACACTATACAGTTTACAATCCAGTACTGTATTAATTATGTCCTCCACATCCAGTCTTTGGACATGTCCTGCTCATCTTAGGCCATTGGGCAATATTGTCAAATAAATAAATACTATTGATTTTCGGGTCAAAATTAAAACAACTGTTACTCAGCCGTTAGCCATAAAAGTGCAAATCCGTAACAATGAATCTTATTAGTATTATAGGGATAATAGGGGAAATGCTCTAAGTAATCCTACCCAACAGCTCCTGTAGTAAGATAAATCCACGCTTGAGGCATACTGCCACAATTATTCATAGGCTAGACAGGATCTCAGGTACACATGTTTGCGGAAATGAAATCGGATTCGCGCCTTATGACGTGCATCACAACGTGTGGTTAGCCTAAATAAGTGATACAAAATGCGATGTTAGGGAGCTAAGCTGTTGTCGTACATATGTGTACTGAATAACTTAGAGAGAGAGAGAGAGAGAAAGAGAGAGAGAGAGAGAGAGAGAGAGAGAGAGAGAGAGAGAGAGAGAGAGAGAGAGAGAGAGAGAGAGAGAGAGAGAGAGAGAGAGAGAGAGAGAGAGAGAGAGAGAGAGAGAGAGAGAGAGAGAGAGAGAGAGAGAGAGAGAGAGAGAGAGAGAGAGAGAGAGAGAGAGAGAGAGAGAGAGAGAGAGAGAGAGAGAGAGAGAGAGAGAGAGAGAGAGAGAGAGAGAGAGAGAGAGAGAGAGAGAGAGAGAGAGAGAGAGAGAGAGAGAGAGAGAGAGAGAGAGAGAGAGAGAGAGAGAGAGAGAGAGAGAGAGAGAGAGAGAGAGAGAGAGAGAGAGAGAGAGAGAGAGAGAGAGAGAGAGAGAGAGAGAGAGAGAGAGAGAGAGAGAGAGAGAGAGAGAGAGAGAGAGAGAGAGAGAGAGAAAGCTAATCTGATACGACATTCCGTATTATCACGTTGAAACGATTTAAATGATTATTTAAATCTATTTAGTAATTTAAATATGTGTAATTTTTGATTGGCCGTAGTAATAATTGCATGACGTAATGTGGTGACGTAGCATTAAATCGGCCAATCACAAAATTAATATAGGAGTAACGATGGTAACGGAAAATCAATAATCTTGGTAGATATGTTCTGTAATCTGGGAGTGATGAATAATCGTGCAGGATCAAGAAGTTTTATGTAATAATTCGAACTGTTTTTATTAAAAAAGTAAGCATTTATCGATATGCTAGAGGTAACCTGCAATTGACTAGGAAAGGAACTTCCAGTAAAATGTAATCAAGATAATACAATTACATTATTTGTTACAAAATTTGACTTCTCCGAAAGTTTTTTTCCGAACCACACCTGAAAACCAGAGGTCTCATGACTCTTATTTAAAATAAGATGATACAATTGGTGACCAGAGGAAACTGATAGCCGCAAAAAACTTATACAAGAGAAATGTGTGTGTAGTGTTTAACGCCCGCTTTTACTACATAAGGTACCGCAGGCGGTGACACTGATGATATATGAGATGAAGATGGAGCACCGGTGGAATGAGATGGCGGGGAAACCGGAGGTCCCGGAGAAAACCCGCCCCAGCGCTGTGTTGTCCACCATAAATCTCATTTTGCGGTCGCCTGGGATTGAACCCGGGCCGCCTTGGTGAGAGCCAAGCGGTCTAACCACTGAGCCACGGCGTGGCCTACGAGAAGAGAAGGAATTGTGCTTCCAACATAGAAATCCTGCACCAACGTCCATATATTATAATACTCATATAAAAATTATTCCTCTCCTCTTAGTTCTGCAGTTAATTATATCTTTCTTAATGCCTATATAAAGTAGGTAATAGAAAGAATTGCAGTGATTCCGAAAACTCGATATGCACATTTTACAGGAAATATACGATCTGAGATATTAAAAAACTACCTTAAAACATAAAAACGAAGCAAAAATAATCCAAATGAGCGTACCCGTCCGTTCATTCATCAGGATAATGCCAGGGCAATCTAGAAACATAGTACCTTAATCAGCAATTTAAAGTTAATTGTTAAGTGAACAATTAACTTTAGATTATATTTTCTTTAAAAAAAAAACAACACCATAACCATTCAAGTTATAGGGCTGCTTACAGACCACCGTTTAAAACTTTAGAAATTTTGACTCAAATCAGCCTATATACAGGATGTTTCGAAATGTCACCGAACAAATTTATAGAACGAGTTGCTCAGCTACTATATGACACATGTAGATCATTTTACCGCCAAAGGAGCCGCATAAAAAGGCTCCAGAATGAGTGTGGATGAGGCAGTTACAGGAACAATGCCGTGTGCCTTCCGCATGTAGGGGACACACCGTGCCGCCTGCTGTACCTGTTTGTGAACATGCCGGAATACTCCACGGTAGCTTACTACCATTAAGAATTTCTTTGGCTTATGAAACCGCAAAAATAAGCTAATCTTTAGTTATTTGTTTATGTGTGTTTAACGTGTTACAACATTTCATTATAGTAGTCGATGGTGTCAATTAAGCAAATGGACATATGCAAATTATACCTTTTAGAGGGAAGTTAATGTTAATGGGGCAGAGGATGGAAGCATTAAATGTTAAAAAGAACAGATAACAATATCAAAGAATTGTAGATAAATTTAATCAAAACTAAATGCCTTATACAATGAGCCAAGCACTTTATTTCACTTTGTTTAATAATACTAAATAAAACATCTGTAACTGAAAAGGAAGCTGTTGAAAGCACTGTACAGTTAAGATCATAATAATAATAATTTAACACGAGGGTATCTGCTAGGGCAGCCTTCACAAATTGAGACCAACCCCCCCCCTCTCTTACGACCAGGGAGTTACAGAGCTGTCCCCGAAGGGTGCCCGGCGCCTCCGTGGGGCTTTCCATAGGGCAAGGCCTAGAGATTAACAAGGCCCCCATCTGGTCCGAAAACACAAGACGGGATGGAAGTGGATACGCCACTTACGCGCGTCAACCCCGCAGGGAAGGCTACCGATATGACCTTGGTGGGGCCGCTTAGTGATCTAGCACACCTTCTACTAGCTATGCAGCTTAGTACGCGGGAATATATGGCTTCCCTCAACCCCGTCCGGAGAAGTACCCGATCTCCCACGGGTATCGGGAACCACTGCTCCATCGAGTCCAACCCAATCCGAACAATTGCCCTACGGGAGGGGCTCGGCAGTTCGGCCCGAGGTTCCTCTAGTAACGACAGAGGTACCACGAGTGCTAGGGGTCCGCAACGCTCGTACCACAGCAGCTGAAGGGGACGGCTGCCCTCTCCTACGGGGAGTTAAGATCATATCAAAATGAGGAACCTCGGAACTATCCGAGTCATTAGTCGACTTTTTCACAAATAACTGTCCTTTGTCCTGAAAGCGAGGCTGGAGTCACTGATAACGAGCAAGGAGCAATGCTTTTGTTTTCGTGATCGGTGCGTCCCAATAGCAACTTTTGAGGTTCCCACACCAATGGTTTCTGATCTGCCTAGTCACAAAATTATGTGATATTTGATGCTGCATAAAATTATAGCTAAGAGAATTTCGAAACTGCGACACCGAAATTCGGACTAGTAAGTCCAATTTGCCAAAATTCTAAAGGTTCTTTATTTGCGTAGAAATACACTCCGTAACAGCAAAATTACATCACATATCACAACACAATCTTCCAAGGTCGATGACAATAACAAACAACGTTCAGTTTACAACAACACTCTCAGCTGTTCTCTGCTTACCCCTCGCGACTCACTCACTCTTCTTACATGTCTTGCAACAACAACTCTTGTTACACAACTTGCAACTCATCACTTTCTTAAATACCTCATTCATAAAATCTAGATTATTCGAAAATAAACCAGAACCCGAACAGTCTTTATCAGTAAAGAAGTAACTAGAAATTTCCATTTATCTCAGTTTGTTTCGGTAAGTCTTTTATTTCAAGCGCTATGTGTATCTGCCCTTGCAAGCTCGTTATCTACATGAAACCTATCCGTTTGATGTCTTTATCTGCAGGCTCTGGGTTTTCGCCTATCAGTTCCTTTTGTGTAAACAAGCCGCGCGATCGTAGATACGGGTTCGCGACAATATACAGTACGCGCAAGATAAGAAGAACGCTGGATTTACGGGGTAGTGCGGGCAGAGGGGAAGAAAAGAGAGCTGACACTCATCTGTTTCTGCAGTGTGGACAACCTTGAAAAACACAGTTCCGCAAAATAGCGTGTAAGATAAGCGAAGATATGCACCGCAAGTGCATATCAAACAAACATTAAATTGAACTCGATCCGGTAAGCTGTATATTTATATACTTACTATTTATGAAACACATAAAAACAGTAAAAAAATATTACGACTCACTCATTTGCTTTGTGATTCTTCGATTTCGAGTCCACTGCATCAGTTTCATCGCTAGTATCCTCTGATCTGTTGATAATTTCTCGATCGCATTTTCTATTACACCATTATTTCTCCAATATTTCATTTCCAGTTCTGGGATCTTCTTGCAGTATCTTTCGCAATACGTCGCAGTTACAGAAGAGAATGCTTCTCTAGCAAGTTTCTGCAGGTTTGTGGCTGACATTTCACCAGTAACGTTGTGTCCTCTGAAAACGTTCTTTATTTTTGTCCACGCCAGTTCATTTGCATTCAGATCACAGTTATACGGAGTTAAACGAATAATAGTGTGTCCCCTTTCGAGAACCATAATATCCACAATATAGTTAAGTCTTGTTCCTAGGTTTGTTGGCCTCTATTAAATACCAGTGTGGCTTTGGTAATGCAGGAAAATAGAAAGCTATGTAAAAATATACAAAGGGCTGAGAGCAAGAGAAAAAGAAAGATAAAAGAGCAAGATATAAGGAAAAGGAGGAAATCAAAAAGGAAAGGATTGAAGGGAAAAGAAGAGAGAAAGAAAACATCACTATTAGTTATTACCATACACAGCCTTACCTGGTTTTTCCTGGTGTTTTTGGAGATTCATTGGGATGAGATGTACAAAACGATTTAATATGCCTGACAGTGCTGACGCTTTTTCCTGTGTAAGCAGCATCTCGTTCTACTTATTTGCTGAGTGGGAAAATTAGCTGGTTGTTATCCTTTCCTATATCGCAACTTTCTGCGACTTTCGCTATTATTTTGTGGCCATCACTATGCACGACTGTACGTGCATGTTTCCGAGTTGGAGTTCGTTGCTTGGAAGGTACATATGATGATGAGTTTGGTGTGCCCTCACACATAATTACAAACTAGTTAAGCTGTAGTAATTAACCTCAAACTTGCACAAAACGAATGCACACAGAAAACAAAGAGCACGCGTAAATGCTTAGCATATTAGTCACTAGATGTCAGAGTGTACTAGTGTAGTGTACTAGTACAGCGCATTTCATGTTTCTAAGTTGTCAGCTGTGTTTACGGAGTTAGCCGAAACCTACCGAGTGAGGACTTGGGAGACGAACGCTCAAGATAAGTCGCGCATATATACAACCTGGTTTTATATCTACAAAATGTTTATAACAGTTTTCTAAGAAATCAGCATCAACATGAATACAACACAATAATAAACACAGAAGACAAATATCATGGGTTAGCTCTGCTCGAAAAATGTCCACATTTTATGGGAATTAAAGTATGTAATAAATTGCCACAAATATTTAGGGAAATCTAAAACCAAAATCTCTTCACAAAGTCCTTTAAAAGCTTACTTGCCAGTAAGGCGTACTATTCAATTTAGGAATACATGGATGATGAACTGTAATCTCTGTGTATATTAGTGTATAATTTTAGAAAATGTATATATCGTACTTATTTGATATTTCTTTGCGTTACTATGCTTAGTAAATATTGTAGTCCTAGTTTCTTGATTCTTTTAATCTTATACATAAATCTTGACGAGTCATCAACTTATGAGCATTGCTGAACTATGTAAGTGTAATGTGACGAATAAGGTATTGTATTGTATAATTATTTTTTATAAAACGTCACGTGTTTAATGTATTGATATGGCAGAATTTCTAAGCTAACCTGCGGGCTTTGATATGTTGAACATTGTATACTTTTGAATTACTTAGAAACATTAAAGTAAATAGTTATTAATGAAGACATGTGATAGCCACTATAATATACAATTTCAGTGAATTATTTTTTGTTTTATTCGCCGTTAGTGAAATACTTCATGCAAGCAAAATATAGAGGTCATCTGAGCATCATCTACATCTTGGTTTTATTCTGTATTATGTAGATCAATACCTGATATTCTCACATCACACGTTTTAATTGCATTATCATGTACCATCTCACACCTCCATTTACCGTAAAAGCAGCAGACAACTTTTAATTCCATTATAACTGGAACTCCCAGAGCTTACTTGCACACGAGTGATGTAGAGAGCAGTGGAAATCAGCAAGCCATTTATTGGAGTCGAACGGCTCTCTGATGTTAGAGAGCTTCTATTTTATGGCCAAAATGTGCTGTTGGTGGAGTGTGACTTTGGATCCGATGGTGAGTGTCTTTCTCGCCCCTTACTTTTGGCTGGTATGGGCCCTGTCCATGGACGGTATTCCTGAAAGCACATGACAGAGAAGGACCAAGTGTGAGATGTCTTTTATAAACTTAGGAATTATGTTACTCAACTTTTAGTTTCTCTCCTACTTCTTACAATAAGCAAATCATATATTATTTTCTATCCCTAACTGCGATTCAGTGTTTTCACTCGAAATATATTGATATTCCTTTAACCCTCCCAACCCCATTAGAAAACCTTCTGCGTACACGCACATGCTTGTCTGTCCTCTGTGCGTATGTTTATCTGAAAAAAAGTATTATTTAGGATAAGGATTAGCATTTTACTAGGGAGGGTGTTCGGCACCAGTCGTGATCCATTGTACCTATGTCTCCAAGTAGGGCACTCTGGGAGGAAGGATGAGGTGAGAAGCAACAGAGGGCGGCCGTCTCAAGAAGCCACGACAGTACAGAGTGCAGGGTCCCCATCATTTACTTAGATAGAGACCTCCCCTGCTAGGTCAGGACAACGGACACGTCCCCCTACTGTGGTTAGGAAACGGCCCAGCAGCCGGTTCGCCAATGGCCCCAGCAGCAGGTTCGAAGGCCAGCAGTCTACCTACCGAAGGAGAACGTAGTTTTCCTTAGAGCATCGCCGAGACTCCCGCCGGCACTTTTATCCTGAAAGACACTACCAAATAAGAAATGATGTGAAATTGATAATGGAGATGAAATGGAGGGAATAGGATATTTGGGGGATGTAATTAAGCTAAATACAATTTGTCTGGTGACCCGGGAAAGTCCCCTGCAAAAACCATGGGTCAAGTAGGTCGGCCACTGGAATCGAACCCGGGACTCTCGAATGCGGGCCAGAGACGCAACCATCTGCTCGGCACTACACAACAATATGGACCTCCTCCTTAAACCGTGAAATGTTCTTGTAAGAAAATGTCTGTGGCATCTTATATGTTTCCTTGAAATAATAACAGTTATTATTATTATTATTATTATTATTATTATTATTATTATTATTATTATTATTATTATTATTATTATTATTATTATTATTATTATTATTATTATTATTATTATTATTATTATTATTATTATTATTATTATTATTATTATTATTATTATTATTATTATTATTATTATTATTATTATTATTATTATTATTATTATTATTATTATTATTATTATTATTATTATTATTATTATTATTATTATTATTATTATTATTATTATTATTATTATTATTATTATTATTATTATTATTATTATTATTATTATTATTATTATTATTATTATTATTATTATTATTATTATTATTATTATTATTATTATTATTATTATTATTATTATTATTATTATTATTATTATTATTATTATTATTATTATTATTATTATTATTATTATTATTATTATTATTATTATTATTATTATTATTATTATTATTATTATTATTATTATTATTATTATTATTATTATTATTATTATTATTATTATTATTATTATTATTATTATTATTATTATTATTATTATTATTATTATTATTATTATTATTATTATTATTATTATTATTATTATTATTATTATTATTATTATTATTATTATTATTATTATTATTATTATTATTATTATTATTATTATTATTATTATTATTATTATTATTATTATTATTATTATTATTATTATTATTATTATTATTATTATTATTATTATTATTATTATTATTATTATTATTATTATTATTATTATTATTATTATTATTATTATTATTATTATTATTATTATTATTATTATTATTATTATTATTATTATTATTATTATTATTATTATTATTATTATTATTATTATTATTATTATTATTACCACTACTACTACCACTACCACTACTACTACTACTACTACTACTACTACTACTACTACTACTACTACTACTACTACTACTACTACTATTACTACTACTGCATAATAATGTCTTATATCATATTTTTTAAATCAAATAAGGCTCATTTAGGACAGACTTGAACTCCCAATATTAACCTGAAATTTTACTTGTCAAAATGTCCTTCCTACTTTTATTAGGATATTACTATGATAAACATAAGTTTATACTTAATTTTATCATCTTGCGTTATAATATATGTAATTCCTAAGAGGGATAAGAGGTAGGGAAAAGGGAATTTGTGAATTGGGCTGTGGAAAAGAAAGCATAGAACAATATGTGACAGAATGCGAGAAGGTTGCTATATGGAGATAAAAAAAGATTTGGGAGGAAAAATGGGAGAAAGCAGAGAAGAGGATAGTAGCTATAAAATGTTAAGAGGAAAGGAGGAAAATAACGTAAGAAATATTGGTGAGTTCTTACAGAAAGTAAAAGAAAAGTGGGCAAGAAATGTAAGGGATATAAGAAAGGAAGATGGGTAGGGGGAAGAATGTGGCTAATTAAGTAACAAAGAGGTTAAGAGCTACCTGGCAGAGCAGAAGACCAGGGTGTCATATAAGCAAAGATAGCAACGAGGTAAAGACAAATATATGTAACCAAATGTTGTAAATTGTAAAATTTTGGAATATGCACAGTAAATAATATATATATATATATATATATATTATTTACTGTGCATATTCCAAAATTTTAAAATACATTCAATTCATGCCAGAGGATGTACTCCCATTAGTCCTGGTCCCATAGGACCAAGGACCCGGGCCTCCTTCGACCAGGGAGTTACCGAGCTGTCCCGAAAGGGCGCCCGGGGCCTCCGTGGGGCATTCCATAGGACAACACCTAGAGACTAACAAGTTCCCCCCCATCTGGTCCTGTGGACTCAAGACGGGATAGAAGTGGATACGCCACTTACGCGCGCCAACTCCAAAATGGGAAGGTTACCGATATAACCTCGGTGGGGCCGCCTGGTGATCTAGCACACCTTCTACTAGCTTTGCTGACTAGTACGCTGGCTTCCCTCAACCCCGTCCGGAGATGTACCCGATCTCCCACGGGTATCGGGAACCACTGCCCCCGCGAGTCCAACCCAATCCGAAAAACTCCCTATCAGGGAGGGGCTCGGATGTTCGGCACGAGGTTCCTCTAGTTACGTCAGAGGTGCCACGAGTGCTAGGGTTCCGCAGCGGAGCACCACGGTAGCCAAAGGGGACGGAGATCCCCTCCCCTTAGGGAAAGTACATACATATATACTGAGCATTTCTTTAATATCCCCGTATCGGTTTGATGATTGCCCACCTTTTCCGTGCGTAAGTGGGCGTGAGGCCGGCAGATGGGTTGGTAGATCTTGGACCTCTTAGGGCTGTCGCGTCAGGTTTTTTATTTCTTTAATGTCAAGACTTCAAGCAATTATCAATTGAATGTATCCCAAATAAGCGGCTAATAATAATCTAAACGCCCGTCTCGGTAGCGTAGATGGTAGCGTGTCTGCCTCACCTTCAAGAGGTCCCGAGTTCGAATCTCGGTCAGGGTGAGTTACCTGGATAAGGTTTTTCTGGAGTTTTCCCTTATCCTTAAAGACGAATGTCGGGTAGCTATTAGCTCCATGGACCCTGAACACATTTGAGCATCATTTCAGCCATTTCATTCACCGCCCGATATGACTTAACGTTGGAGGACGTAAAATTAAAAAAAAAAAAAAAAAGAAAAAAAAGAACGTTGTGCAGATATTTTTGTTTCCTTAGGGGTACCTTTTTGTAAATCAAAAGCTATCTCACAGTAAAGTGTCTCATGGAAGACATATTTGCCCACTCAGCATGGAACCGTTTTTCCTCTGTAAGTTGACTGACTGGACGTGGACGGCAACACTTTTATTTCTGTTTGCCTCAGCGTGAAGTATTTTCCTGCTGTCCAAAGCAGAACATCTCTATAACAAACATTTTGTAACATACAACACAGTCCCTTTTCCGGATAACAGGAAACGTATTTTATGCCTTTGAGCGAATAATGGTTTCTGCAAGATTTTCCTGCTTCCTGAAGCGCATCTAGACCTTCTTCGTGTTATCATTACGAAATATGAATATATTATACGCAACAAATACGAAGTTTTATTGTTGTTTTTCAGCATGTGCATGAGGCAATGATTGGTTTATCTGGAAGTGAAGCCTTTCATTTGTTAGAGATGATTTTACAAGACTTTTTCCCCCAATGTGATCATATATAATTGTAAGAGTGACTGTGAATTATTGATACTCCAGCAGTTATCTAATAAGCTTATAAGTAGTATAGCTCCTCCGACTATTTAACGAATGAAACGTTTAATACACAAATTACTAAAATTCAAATAAAATATAAGTTTTATATAACATTGTTTCATCGAATTAATTGTTTATCATCATTATAATTCCACGTGGCCACCTGTGCTCTTTAGGGCATTTTTGTTTCTTTAGGTTCTATTTTAAAATTAGCTTTTATTAATTAAAATACTATTGTGGCGGTGACCGACAGTGAAAACAGCTACTGGATGTATTTCAAGTTAACGAAATTGTTGAAGTGTTAGGGTTAGCGTTATTCATTAATTGTAAATAAGCCATTTTTTTATTTATGAAGTTCACGAACATGACCTAATTAATTATTATACCATAATCTGCAAGTTTTGATATTCTAAGCAAGTTCTGTATATTTCGAGAAGATTGTATAGACAGTATTGTATTAATGTGATTAGATGAAGTCAATGAGTTTGTAACAGTACATTGGTTGATGCATGCAGTAAACACTCATCAGTCGATACATCATATTCTCACATTGGCGAATGCTAAGCTGTTTTGGCGGGAAAGAGTCGAGTCCGGCAATCGTGAAGAAGCGGGAGTAGAGGAATAACCTCGTTGCTTATTGAGTGGCACGAAGGTTGTGGCATGCCTTCACGGCCAGTCACGGGTTGACGTCATGAGGCCGGGGTAGAACTGTGTTTCTACATTGCAAAAGACCTTTCTTGATGGTGTTTCGAGAAGGATCCATTTGGCATATAAAAGCCAATGTAAGGCCGCGAAGCAGTCAGAGTTGTGTGAAAGTACGTGAGTAGTAGCGAAAGCAGTGTGGTGCTTTTTTACATAAAAAAGGTAAAATCAGAATTGGATACTGTTAAATTTGGTGTACCACAAGGCTCTGTATTGGGTCCATTATTATTTATTTTATATATTAATGATATAAAAATACCACCAAAGACTACTGTTGTAACCTATGCAAATGATACAATAGCCATATGCTGGAATAAATCAATAGAAGGGCTGAACATCACTCTAAACAATACTACCTTTAAATTACTGAACTATTTTCAATCGGTAAAACTACAATGTCATATGCAAAAGACCAATGCATTTCAACTTGATAAAAAAATATGATGGTAATATAAATCTAGAAGTACAGAGTGACATTGTGTCAGAAGTGAAAACATACATTTTTGGGTATCGTGTTAGATAATCGACTAGCTTGGGCTGATCATATTGAAAACATATACGGTAAAACTAGTAAATCATTGCATCTCATAAGATATTTTAGCAAGTACAACAATACAAATATCCTAAAATTAATGTACTATGGATGTATCTATCCATATCTAATCTATGGAATAGAAATATGGGGTTCAGCAGCCAAAATACACGTGGATAAACTGTTTATTTACCAAAAAAGTGTGTTAGGGTCATGAGAATCTTGCAGGGATACCTTTATAAATAAGAAACTTATCACCATCTACTCTCTGTATGCTTATTGTGGACAGGTGTAATCCAGTTAAAAACAATCAGGTACATGAACATAACACCAGAACCAATATGAATTACTATAGAGATAGTGTAATTAAAACTGTCTCTCAAAATGATGTACATATACTAGGAATTAAGCATTACAATAAACTGCCATCTGATATTAAATCAATAGCTAGCATCTCAAAACAGCAGTTTAAATGGAAGTTAAAGGCTTTCCTCATAAATAAATGTTTATATAACTTCAATGAATTATGACATTGCAGCTTTAATTATACTTAAAAGTGATAAATTCACTAAGCTGATTAAGGGATCATGTGTAGAATTAGTTTCCAATGCTGTAATTGACTCTGTAAATTAGATTCTAATGTTGCAGAATTGATTATGTACAAGTAGTATTAATGATGAAAAATTGACTATGTCAGAAATTGTAACCAACAATCTAATGACAATATTTATTTGCTTTTTCTACTTTAGACTTTTGTTGGATCTGTATCTGTTACAGTTTTAGTCTTATGTAACTTTTTATATTTATCTTTGTATCTTGAACTGACGTGTCTTGTAACATATGTATTATGTTCCAAAGGATGAAATAAATACAATACAATACAATACAGCTGTGCGGCTACGTAGTAAGGAATAGAATAGTGCCTCGTACTGAGTGTGGTACATCCCAAGCTCCGCGGTAAGGCCTTGGTATATCGTGAAATGGCGGTAAGTGCGGCTCCGGGACAGAAATCACGAACTGTGCAACCGAAAGTTAAGCAGTTTACTTGTGGATATCCGAGTTGTATAGCTCTACGTTAGAGGCGGACCAGAGTATAGGTCAGGAGGATTATTGCAGCACAGAGGGTGAGTGCTACAGAGACTTAAAGGAACATTTTGGAGACGTTTCGAAGTGTTGAATATGTATGAAAGAAGTACTCGCTATATGTTAGCACTGAGCTATCTGGTGGAAATAAAGCAGTTTGAGGTGAACTTGATCGACGATTTTGTCACAATATAATGAGGGTGTAGTACTGTCGCTCTGTCAGTCTGTATGGAAACTATTGTTTGACCAGGACTTGGGAGAGGACCAAACCTCGATGATACTCCAAGGTTAAGAAGGAAACAATGAAAGCCAATAAAATCTTAGAGGTCTCTAAAAAGTTAACACCTGTGGAAAGGAGTAGAGATGATCCGTCAGTTAGTAAGACGGTTACGTGAAATAATGTTGCTAAAATACAAATAATAATACAAGTCTATGTTGTGGGCATAAAAACCTTAGTGGGTATTGAACTTTGTGGTATAATGTTTAGGAAAGTGTAAGTCATCCATCATATTGAACCAAGGTGTTTTAAGCATTATGCCACAAAGATCAATACTCTAAAAGATTTTTATGCCCACAGTATAGATAGATGCGTTTCCAATCCCACATCTACTAAATATATTTACTTAAATGACGAACTCAGGGAGTACAAACCGAAATTACAAGATCATCTCTCTCGAATGATAGAAGAAAGACTCACCAAACAGACCTTGCAGTATAAACCATTTGGTATTAGAGATGTTGGAAGACCACGGAGACGCTGGGAGATCCCTTCTGGGCCGAAAGAGGCCCAGCTTGATGATGATGATCCCACATCTCACGAGGATGGGTATAGTGCGTTCAGAAACGATGCATATTTCAAAACGTATCAAGTTTAGAAACGTCAAACCAAATTTGTTATCACTAATTGTAGCCCCAGTTTTCATTTTGCTAGAACAAGCATACATCTTCAATTTAAGAAAAAAGCAACGCGGTGTTTGAAGTGTTATTTGTTTGCCTTTATGAATTGTGCACACCTCATTGCGTGAGTCCCTGACATATGAACAGTCCTGGCCAATTTGGAATCTTCGTATTTTGTTTCATTTCGGAGATACTTGAGGTCGCGGAGTTAGGTGGGGCTTCCTGTATATCTGGGCAGGGTGGTCAGTTAGCAGCACTCCGGTATTACTAGATAACTAAAATAGTAACACAGGGCGCTAATTTGCCAAATGAAGACAGGCAGCATTAGCGTACTAGAGCGTGAAAGGCAATAATTGAAGTTACGAAATGATTAACGAATCGAACGGCAGGAGGTACATACAAGCGAACCATCTTTAATTTTGGCGAGAGGAAAAATTCCATCCCATAGATTTCACCGGAATAAATCAGAGAGGTAACCGTACATATGAGTTATTTCTATTTGAATATATTTGCCTGTTACATGTTACATTCCTTTGTGTGAAGTTAGCAGTAACAAGTTGTATGTTACATGAATCTGTTATCTAATTATTATAAGTGTTAATATTTTTTATTTTAATGTTTAATGATAATTGTGAAAATTTTAACATAAACATGATACACATGTTATAAGACAGGTAGCAATACTGTAGCGATAATCTAAAGTGCTATTTTATTGTTTGCTTTTCATAATTGTCTGGTCGACAAAGGAATTGGGTCAAGTAGTAAAAAATGCCCCAAACGATAAATTAGATGAAATTAAATCAATCTAAAATCATTAAGCATCATGCTGCAATCCAATATTCAAATATTTGTAGATGTAAATTATCCAAATAATAATTTTGTGTAGTTTGAACTTGCAGAATTATTGGCGGACAATCATCAAATGAAGCTGATCTTATCTGCTTTCATATTTATGGTAATAATATTGTCACCCAAACATCGGAATTCCCGATAGAACCAGCAGCTAGGAGGTAGGGACCAGACGGGAAGCATACAGCCACGCCTACCCATTTACCTTGTAGCGCTAACGAGGGGATGGTTGGGAAAACATCACTAGCCATCTCTTTCCCCTTCCCTGACGTCCGGAACCTTCGGGATGATTCACTGAACCACGAGACTTCCAGAAACAGCGATCTTCCTATAAATAGGGGCTGCAGTTGGTGAGTTGAGTTCTTGGCGAGCAGCCGGAGGAGCGCCGTGCTATCGAACGGACGGGAAGACTGTGTACTTGCATCAGAGGAGTTGTACGTAATTGCGAGTGCGGAGTGGACCTGTGAGAGACGAACTGGTGAATTGTAATTGTGTGTGCTACGTAATTCTATGTAATCGGCAAGTGTCCCAACTGTAATTCGGTGGAAATAAAGACCATTTTGTGTTTGTGCAATTGGACTTTTAATTTCATGAACCCACAAATTCACAATATTATTGTAAGTTTTTTTTTAAGGAGATTCCTGATTTTCATGAACATTTCAGCTTCGTATGTTAGCAGCTCTGAGAGAATTACTGCTTTTTGTTTATCCTGAAAAGTGACCTTTTATTGCAATTTACTTCTGAAAGCAAATTTAGGTTAACTTGTTAAAGAAAGTATATGAATAATAGAATAATTTTGCCCGGCAATCATAACGTACAACTAAAATTTTCTTATGCAAAATGAAGAAATATATTTTATGACTTCGCACATATTTCATGATTCGCAGTAATTTCCTAGCTATTGTACTTATTTTCTAATCGCCACTAAAATGTCACATTAAGAAACTTTTATGAGATTGGTGTACAAAAATAAAAATTCTGAAAATTATTTTGTCAGTTAGTATCTTATAGTCTGATGCCATACTCAAAAGAATTTGCTTCTAAGGGAAAACCTTTTGGTTCTGTGTGAAATTGGCCCTTAAATATATATATTCCAAGGGATGGAAATTCTGTAATAGTTCCAAACATTCAATGACCTTTTAGTACTATATAAAATATTTTTGATATAAAATACTGTTATAAACACAGGCACTATAGAAGCAGAGGTAATACAAGTAAATCAAGGAGTAAGACAGGGATGTAGTCTTTCTCCCACACTATTGAATATATACCTGGACGGTTTGATAAAAGCTTGGAAAAAACAAGTGAATGAAGGAATACAACTAAATAGACATAAAAATTTAAATGTGATACTCTATGCTGATGATGTAGCAATAATACAGGAAATTGAAGAAAGCCTTCAACGTTCCATGTATAAAGTGTATTTAATGGGAAAATAATACAATTTAAATATATTCACAAAGAAAACGAAAATAAAGGCACATCGAAGTATCCTGTAAGCTCAAAAATAAACATTGAAAGTAAATGCTTGGAACAGCTTTCTAATTTCAGCTATTTGGGCTGTGATGTAAGCTCTGACTCAGACAAAGGTATAGAAATCAAAATAAACAAATTTCAGCAGATATATGGAACTATAGGAAGAACATTGTAAAACAAAGCAAGGAAAGAAACAGTTAAAATTTTATAAAACGATGGCAGTTCTAGTGATCATGTATCCAAGTAAGTCCTGGATATTAAAAGAAAGAGATAAGACTAAGATACAGGCAGCAGAAGTGAGGTTCTTAAGAAGATGTAAAGAATGTACTAGACGAGATTTAATAAGAAATGAAACTATTTGAGAGGAGCTATTGGAGGTTATAATAAGTTATAATAAGATACAATCCTCGTGGCAGAAGAAATGTAGGACGCCCTGCAAGAAGATGGTAATAGTTGATGGAATGCGAAGGTGGAACAGGCAGAAATGCCCAGTCAGTAAAGTGAAGAAGATATACAAATATATTATCATCGAAGTCGTAAAATAAAAATCAACATCGCAGGAATTAAAAGCAAATGCATACTTAAAAACTATATATTGATTTTTGTACAAAACCCAGATTTGCAAGTGAGGGATACATATTGTTTTGGTAAAGTATTTCTTTTGTTTTTTTTTTTGTTTTAACTTGGATGGAGACAATCTAGTGCTTGCTCCATCCCCTATCTCATTTATTTAAAGCTATTGCTGTATCACAACAGCAGAGCTAACAATGTAGAGTAATCGTACTTCCAAAAACTACCTGGCAATGGCGGCGATTCCAGTATGCCAACCGTTCAATCGTCCCATGAGCAAAACCTGCATGCGCCAAAGTGCATGCTTTGATTGCAGACCAGTAGAGTACTGTACGGGTCTAAGCTCCGGGTAGTTGCGTGATGTGTGGAAGTCATTTGCGGGGGATAAACTTGTGATGTGAGCCAATGCTTGCATAAGCAGAAATTATTACGTGAGATTGTTATTGTTTCTTACATGAGCGAAGCAGACGATGTTTTGGATGACATCACAGAGCTTCACCAAGCTTCCCCACCTCATACCAATCCCATTGTGCTGGATGGTACTCGCTTCTAAGCTTAGCTTCTTTGAATGCATGAGCAGTATGGAAATACCGATACTCTTGTTGGATTAAGATTAGTTTTTGGTGCAGATGTTCAATAACTAGGTGTGTTCGACCTTGAAAATCTTACATGATCTGAGTTTAAACCGGCGTGAGCCAGGTTGGTTTCTATCTTTAATTTTACGTGAATAACGGGTGATTTAGGGCCTGAGACACCAAGTATGATTTTTATAATAGCAGTATAAAGTACCAACTGAGAAGTGACCTCAAAGCTTAGCTGTAGAGGCTATGTATTTAAACCCAAAGTAGCTGATTTCATGTCTTACATTAGGTTGATAGTCTTATGCCCAGAATGTTTAGTATCGTCAACATGGTATGGTTTGTGTCATGCTTCTCTATAAAAGAATACCACTTAACTAGAGAGGATGTGGGTTACAATTCCGAAGTAATAACTTCTGCGCATTACTAAGGCTAGCTTATTAATATTATTCATGTTTACAGTAATTTTACCGAGTTTCAGGGTATGGGGTGTGAAGTGCAATAAAAATATTTGTTGTTTTGGAGTTTCAATAAGGGTCTGATAAGGTTTCAGGCTGAGATAAGGTCCTATCTACTGGAGGTCTTATTCCGCAGCTTAGTTGCTGTAGAAGACAAACATCCCTCAGTTGGAGGAAAGTTGTAGAAAATTAAATTAATGTTTGTTATACAAGAGTGTTAAATTAAAATGTACAGTTGAGACTGTAACTTGACACTAAGAAAAGAATGGGAAAAAACTCTTTGTAACACCATAAGTGAATGTTTATTTAAATGTCAGTTTGGTGATTCTATCAGCGCATTTGCAATTAGATCATTTACAGTTACCACCATATGTGTATTCAGTAATTCCTCTTTTTATGTTCATGCTTAGCTTATCTTGCCATATATTGGTTTTGTCTACACTTAGAAATTAAGTAAAATGTATAGAATAATACTTTAGGATATGGTTAACACAAGTATCCAATTTAATTTTCAAGTATCTCTTTTATGATCCGGTATACATAAACGAATGATAAGTGTGTTATTTTTATTAGTACGTGATGATTTCCTTATTCATCATTTAATGAATATGGCTTTAAGTGTTTGAAAGATTTAATATCTAAACCGCATGAAGAATAATTTTATACCCTGTCTCTGTCAGCTAGACAAGTCCGGCAATTAATACAGGTGTGGAAATTTGTGACGTATTTAGATGTTTCTCAAGCTTATAAGAATTATTAACACACGCCATTTGTATATATTTCTAATTATTTGTGTGGTTGGCTATAGCATTTCCTTGTGTAATGAGATACAGCACATTAACTATCAAGGGCAAGGGGTAAAACCAGGGTGAAGGCTAAAATAGAACCGTTGAAAATAGATTCTCTTTCAACACGATAATCGATAGTACGGAAAGGATGAACCCGTTTTAGAAGGGGACTAAGTAATGGAGACAGTTCTAAAATTACCTATTGCACAACTAACCAAATGGATATGTTTTTAAACCAATTATTATTTGAGAAATGTAATCCTGCTGAGTGCAGCTTTCATGGTTGTTATGGTAATAATAATAATAATAATAATAATAATAATAATAATAATAATAATAATAATAATAATAATAATAATAATAATAATAATAATAATAATAATAATAATAATAATAATAATAATAATAATAATAATAATAATAATAATAATAATAATAATAATAATAATAATAATAATAATAATAATAATAATAATAATAATAATAATAATAATAATAATAATAATAATAATAATAATAATAATAATAATAATAATAATAATAATAATAATAATAATAATAATAATAATAATAATAATAATAATAATAATAATAATAATAATAATAATAATAATAATAATAATAATAATAATAATAATAATAATAATAATAATAATAATAATAATAGTAATAATAATAGTAATAATAATAGTAATAATAATAGTAATAATAATAGTAATAATAATAGTAATAGTAATAGTAATAGTAATAATAATAGTAATAATAATAGTAATAGTAATAGTAATAGTAATAGTAATAGTAATAATAATAATAATAGTAATAGTAATAGTAATAGTAATAATAATAGTAATAATAATAATAGTAATAATAATAGTAATAGTAATAGTAATAATAATAGTAATAATAATAATAGTAATAATAATAGTAATAATAATAATAATAATAATAATAATAATAATAATAATAATAATAATAATAATAATAATAATAATAATAATAATAATAATAATAATAATAATAATAATAATAATAATAATAATAATAATAATAATAATAATAATAATAATAATAATAATAATAATAATAATAATAATAATAATAATAATAATAATAATAATAATAATAATAATAATAATAATAATAATAATAATAATAATAATAATAATAATAATAATAATAATAATAATAATAATAATAATAATAATAATAATAATAATAATAATAATAATAATAATAATAATAATAATAATAATAATAATAATAATAATAATAATAATAATAATAATAATAATAATAATAATAATAATAATAATAATAATAATAATAATAATAATAATAATAATAATAATAATAATAATAATAATAATAATAATAATAATAATAATAATAATAATAATAATAATAATAATAATAATAATAATAATAATAATAATAATAATAATAATAATAATAATAATAATAATAATAATAATAATAATAATAATAATAATAATAATAATAATGATAAAGAACACCTTGTATTTTCTTTATTTTAATGGATAATGTATATCTTTGTAGAATATAATCTTTAGGAATCTTATTTTCAAGTTTTCTTTAGCTTTATTTTCTTTCTTAAAGAATGCTGCAATGAGATTATGGCAAATTCTTCCTGTTCGGAGTTATCAACTTGTAATTCTATAAAGGGAATGCGTTTTAATTTTCTAGCATTTTGTACTTAAGCTTTAAATCTTTAAATCTTATACTTTAAATCTTCAGTATCTTAGTGCATATATAGCAGGTTCTTTGCAATCTGATTGTCCTTTTATCGAAAACATCTATGTTCTCTACTCCTTACCATGACGAGTGGTATGACCATTTGGAATGGGGGAGGTGCTTAGCATCTCGAGCTTTAGTTCATCTCTTATATTTGGAGGTACAAAACGAGGGAGTTAATGTTAGACAGTATAATAATAGATCAGATATCACATTTCTAGTCTTTAGGGTGTAATGTCTCGTACCAGGCAGAAACTGCTGTAATAGAGAAATTAAATTCATTTAACTATATAACAAACATATTAAAAAGAACATTAAAACATAATGCCCGTAAGGATTTCATAGTAAAATTGTGCAAATCAATGGCAGTACCAGCACTGATATACGGATCAGAAACATGGGCATTAACGAAAAGAAGTGTTACTAGTAAACACACATCAGAAATAAAATTTTTAACAATAGCTAGGTATACTAGTAGTAAAATGAAAACAAAAAAAATGCAGTCTGGATATCAGTAAAGAACTAAAAGTATAAGAAATAAATAATATTATTGCTAACAACAGAAATTAATGGAAAAAGCATGTTCAAATAATAAATAATAACAGAATAATTCAAATAGCCATAAACTTTAAACCCAGAGAAGGCCGAAGAAAAGATGGTCAAACCAAATTGAAGCCGGAACGGAATGAGAAGTCCAAAGCCATGAAGTACAAGGAGAAGAAGAAAACAAGGGAAGGTTTGTGTGAGAGGACACAACGATGGACGGTTCAGGAGTCACAGAAGAGGGCCAGTATCTCTTTGATTTTTCAGGTTAAATTTTCCCAGTGGCAGGTGGTACGACCAGTTTTGTGTTTTCAATTTCCACTGGTTGCCTTGAGACTCGAGACCGTCGGAATTCGGGGAGCTAAGGACCCGAAGAAACCTCCGTAAGAAACCTCCATGGGTCTACTTACCCATGACCCTACTTGGTCAGTTGAGGGAACCAAATCCACGATGTTTTGAAAGCGAATCACTTTATTCGGCTTGAACAATAACATAACGTTGTATGAATTTACTCTAATGAGATTCTAATATGAATCATACGGCACTCTGTGATAGGTTATCAAAAATCCCAATCTGCTTAAAATTGATTACTTAGAAACAAGCTGGAGGTGACGATCGTTAATGCTAAAAGTTAATTTGTGGATGATGTGCAGTTAATTCATTCTTTCAAAACGTTACCGAACTTAAGTGAAAGTGTCAGAAAGTTTGGTTAAATTAAACTGTAGAACCATAATAAAGTAATCAACATGGTCTTCTTTTATTTTTTTTTTTTTTTTTTTTTTTTTTTACTTGTTCCATTTATACCCCGCCTTTAACTCCAAGGGTAATATCGGCGGCCATTCTCCTTTGGAATATATAGAAGGTATTCGTTGGGTTTTAATAATTACATCACGCACGCATTCGCACTCTCATTCATACTTTCAGAATCTGGGGAAGTTTAGGAATTCTCGTGGCCGGAGAAAACCAAGGATTTTTCTTCTCCAAACACCTGCAGAAACCGACGTTTATGTACAACTCAGTTCACTCAAGTCCAACATGTGCTTCCGTAAACGAATGAAATGCATATTTTAGTGATTTTGCACCTTTCGTGCTTCAAATGTATTGTTTATATATCAAAGTGTACACTTACTAGTTATTTCTAAGCCAATAGTATATTTTCTTCAAAAACATCACAATATAACATTGAAAAGTGCTGCACTAATTTTATCTACTCATTTACAAACACTTTCTACCTCGTTTGAATGTGAGTTATTTGCAAAAATTATTTAATTGAGGCGGTGAGAACCATAACGGCCCACAGGAACATAGTTTTGAGAGAAATAGATGTTTGTTAAAATGAAAATGTCTATGCAAGAAATGTCCATTACGAAATGATAGTTGCGAACGTGATTTAAAGAGTACATTATGTTGGCAACAATAGATAAAACTGATCAGCGCAGAGCAACAAAATGATACTCTGGGCTTCACCACCCCCACCGCCGGGAATCGAAACCGGGACCCCTAGCATGGCAGGCTGATACTCTACCGACTGAACTACGGGCCCAGCCAACATCATCTTGTGTTTAAGCATCTTAATACCACAACACACAAAAAAGAATTTTTTCATCTCGTGGCAGATATTGAACCATACTTTCTAAATGTTTGAAACATTTCGTAACTTACGCTTCATATGAGGAATTAAATCGGCTGTGGTATCTATAATGAGATTTGAGTAAATTTTACCTCTCGACTGTTTACGAGTGTTCTCTGAAGACCCCAAAGCACCTTAGTGTAACTAAGCTGGTTGACTCAGGCGGCTTCATCTGTGGCCCGCATTCGGGAGGTCTGGAATCGATTCCCGTGGTCGATCTAACTGACTCATGGGTATTTTTCGGGGGTTTTCCCGGCTTACCAGGCCGGAGAGGTTAATCACATCCACTTGAATTTCATCTCCTTTATCATTTCACATTATCTGTCATCTGTGGACATCTTTCAGGATAGAAGTGTCGGCGGGAGTCTCGGCGCTGCATGGCAGGATGATGTTCCTTGTAAACACTCCCTCCTCTGACAGAACGGTCTCGTCTTCGGCCTGATGGGCCGGATACCGGTTGTACTGGTCTGCCGGGGAATTTACAACTGGTCAGTTGTAGAGTATCTGCCCTCTCCACTGTCGTGACTTCTTCGGTCGGTCGCTCCACCCCCCCCCACACACGTGTGTATATGTTCGGTATGACTTTAAAAGGATATTGAATTATAGAATTGAAGATGAAGTATTTTAAGCAAAGATTGTATCTCCATCCCTCCCCAAAAATGACTCTAAAAGTCCTAAAAGTCCTAAAACTGTAAATACCATATTTTAGATATTGGCACTAAAGTGGCGCCATGGTAACGTGCACGTCTCGCAGTTGGTAGGTGACAATTCCGATCCCTACCGATTACTCCATTTATTGTGGTTTCCGTTTGTTTTACAATAATATGGTTTATAATATGTGTTAAAAATAGACACACGATAATTGTAAGCCACCATCATGTGGCTTAAAAATAAAACTTTCAAAATTAATACACAATATGATAGAGAATTTGGTATTGAACGCATCAGTGAAGTTAATTCCAATGTAATTCATTTGTTTTCGAGCAAGTACAGAATCAGTTCAAGCACACTTTCCTACGTAGCGCGGGTGTTTTTCTATTGGCGAGCGTGCATCGCTGCAGGTTGAGGTCAGTAGTGGGAAGTAAAGTGATACAACAGTTCACACAGAAGTATAAAATTATGACACAAATTTGGTAAGTGCATTTCCGAGTTTCTGCAAAGGACTTAGCGAATGTGTGTGGTATAGGTTTTTGTCATACAATTTTGTCAGTTTGGCAATTCAATAAAATAAATACGTAAGCATAAATAAAGTCAATCACTTTCAAATGTTGAAAACTAATATCAAGGTCGCACCACCACCGTGAATGTCAACTGGTGAACCGTTCGTTGTTCATGTCTTAATGCTGAGAAAGTGTACAACAAAAAATAATACTGATGCTTGCGGAAAAATAGTTATATTTTATGTTGTATGAAGTAAAACATAAAGTTAACAAATATGGGCAAATAAACAGAATAGCATTTAAATTGTTGAGTAAAACGTAACTAAGTAAGTGTGGAATTCAGTTAGGTTTGTAGCATGGTTATATTTTATTTGAGCAGTAATAAATGTATGTTGTCAGGCTACAAGATGGGACTTCGCTGAGCACCAACCTTGCAAGAGCTGATATAGGACGTTGCTTGGCTAACGAGAGGTTTACACATAGCAAAAGACAAGAAATATATAGTTTTCACCATCTGATTATTTAATAAAATGCAACACTCTACTTAAAAATCAGTCATAGCGCGTACATCTTAAGTTTCTTGTTCAATCTTGCAACACGTGGCTGCACTATTCACATTATACACACACTGAATGGGAGAGATGTATCCGTCGCCAAACCCACGCTAAGAGTGACCGAATCCGCCAGAAGATCACGTGGTCATACCGGTCCAAACCATTACCCCCTCTAAAGAGCAATTACCTACGCTGTTGCCCTCCTCTGCTGGCTTGAGAGGGTGGAAAATGAAATGTGTGATGTTTAACGCTCGCTTTTACTACATACGGCACCGCAGGCGATGACACTGATGATACATGAGATGAAGATGGAGGACTGGTGGAATGAGATGGCGGGGGAAACCGGAGATCCCGGAGAAAACCCGCCCAGTGCCACAAATCTCACTTTGCGGTCGCCTGGGATCGAACCCGGGCCGCCTTGGTGGGAGCCAAGCGATCTAACCACTAAGCCACGGCGCGGCCTCTTGAGAGGGTGGAGCTGTCGTGCAGACAAAAATGTTAGCTTAACCTAGTGGGTTGCCACAATATATAAAATGACAGAAAACTGAATAAATTTTATTAGCATCTCTGGTAAGTTCATAAAACTTGCAGAATAGAGCAATAACCTTCTCAGGCATAATAGCACGAGTGTGAATATATTTGAGAAAACAATTTCAAGAAACCTATTATTTGCAAATTATGAAATGGTATGTTAAGGTTATTTACCTATATTTTACACAGTTTGATACCCTTTAAGAAAATTATACTTTACTCCCTGGTTTATTTTGAAGAATCTCATCAATTTTCTGAAAAATATTAAATGGCAATTCTTCTTGTACGGTGCAAGGTTTACCCTTTGAACAACATTTAGTTAACCAGGGATATAATTGTCGGCTGATGAAACCAAGAGAGATAATCTTCCTTGTAGAAAAATACTGTCAATTTCTCTAATGGAATTCTTTATACTAAAATTAAATAAATTAATTAAACATTTAATAATTGAGCTCTCTGATGGTTAATTTGTGAAAAAGTTGAATGGTATGGTATTCTCATTAGTAACAAAATCAACTGTAATCCAAATGTATGAATGAGTGAATAAATAATATCGTTGTATCATACTTCCACAAGTAATCGCATACCACATAGTGATTATTAGGGGTGCTTGATGTAGTCAGGATTGGTACGTGTCAGACTCTGTGCGAGAAAAATGATACATATTAATGTATTTGCTAATGGGTTACGTGCATTATATAGAATTCGCTTACAGAATGTGCGCTAATTAGAGTCACCTAACGGGCAAACACCTGCACTACTTAAAATGCAATAACTTTGTGGCAGCCCTTAGCACAGATCCATGTAAAATTTGCAGCTGCTGTATAAGATGCTGCAGCTGTAGGGGAACTTTCCAAACAGTGGTCAATGCCATCTAATTTTACCTTTGTGACAACTGCATACCACTTTCTTAATTTCTGGAATTGATGTTTCCAGTTTCTTTATGTTTAATGAAATGTGAAATTTGGTCAGAGTTAAAAAAATTGAAATGGTGGTTTTAATCTGCAAAACATTCTTTAGTCTTTGGTTCAATAACATACAAAGCATTTTGTACTCCGAGCCTTTTAAATCTTCTAAGATTTGCATACATTATAATTTCTAAAGAGTGTTCAAATTTTAAGCAGAAACTTTGGTAGAATGAGAAAAAATATTGTGTATGGATTTTACTACATTCTTAATTGCTCGAGATAATATATAACTGCCCGCCTCGATAGCGTAGATAGTAGCGTGTCCGCCTCAAGTTCAAGACGTCCCGAGTTCGAATTTCTGTCAGGGTGAGTTACCTGGATTAGACATTTTCCCTTATCCTGAAGGACGAATGTCGGGTAACTCTAAGCTCTGTGGACCCTGGGCTCATTTAGGAATTATTTAATCCATTCTATTCATCGTCCGATATGACTTAACGTTGGAGAACGTAAACTACAAAAAAGAGAAAAAAAAGACATAACTAATTCCATGGGTTAGAAGTAATTATTATCAAAGTTGTATGTAGAGATTTAACTTTATTTATCAAGAAAATTGTATTAGTGGGGCGTTTATATTTGCAGATTTGTAATTGTTTGTTCTGTTTGTAATTTACGTCTTCCAACGTTAATTCATATCGGACGATGAATGGAATGGGTGAAATGACGCTCAAAGGAGTCCAGGGTTCGTTGAGCTTAGAGTTACCGACATTCGTCTTTCAGGATCAGGAAAAGCTCCGGAAAAAATCTTATCCAGGTAATTTACCCTGACCAAGATTCGAACTCGGGATCTCTTGAACGTGAGGCAGACATGCTACCACCACGCTACGGAGACGGGTTGCAGATTTTTATATTACTTAAATAAAGATGGGTATTTTGTGCAAAATTACGATTTTTGTGGTGTGAAATACCTCGTTAATTTTATTAATCAGATGTAATAAAAGTAAAATATTATTTTTCCACAAGAATCGCTAGAAATACTTGTAAGAAATAAAACGTAATAACTTAAAGGGTTATTATAGTAAAGAAGCATGAGGAAAGTTGTCTAGAACATTCTGAAAGATAATAGAAGCATCATCTGCGGATACTGTTAAATGTTTCATACAGATTATGAGGTCCTTTGTGACTGAAACATCTACAACCGAGAATAATTTTGAAACCTCATTGAACTTTACCAGCTAATTGAGTTAACATACATTAGTCATACACAAATATACGCTGTGGGCGTTGATAACATGCGAATCATGTTACGCATTACTGAATTGTGAAAAGTGGGAACATTTAAAATATTGCTACTACATACAAAGGTCAGTAAGCCAGCATACTGTGCATGCTTACCTCCCCCGCAAGACAAAAGTGTGTGGGAGAAGACTGCGCGTCGTAGAGTGAAGCATATCTGATCTCGTGTTTCAGTTATTATAGCAAGTAATTTCCTCTTTATTAAAATCAATTCAAACATTTGTTATCTTGAGTGCTGTGAATAAATTATGGGCAGGGCTGCCCAACGGAGAGGGAACATCCAACATTTAGAGCTACGAGGGCTGTTCGATAAAGAATGATCATAATTTTTTTACGCTCATAATTTTTCGCACTAAAATTCAGTCTTATTATATTCTGTTAGCTTAATGTGAAACAAACGCGCCGTAGTAGTTATACTGTTGGTACTCCTGGTTCTCGCCTGTGAGAACCAGGCAAGTTTAGACATGTTCAGTCTACCGCTGCAATGCAGGTAACAGGCGAGGAACAATATGCGGCTTGAAATTCTGCTTTCATCTCAAAAAATGTTCAGTTGAGGCCTATACAATGTTACAGAAGGCCTATAGAGAGTCTATCCTTCCCTAAAGCACAGCTCGAAGGTGGTTTAAAATGTTTAAAGAGGGGAGACAATCAATTTCAAAGGAAGCTGGACTCGGTGCTCCAGTGACTGCTCTTACGGAAGAATACATCAACACTGCTGCTGCCATTGTGAGAGAGGATCGACGAATCACCTTAAGATCACTTTCTGAAGTACTGAACATTTCACTAGGTGTCACCCACATGTTGCTGACAGAAACATTACACAAGAAACGTGTTTGTGCGCGATGGGTTCCAAGACTGTTGATTCCCGAACGAAAGGACAATCGCCTGCAGTTCTGCATGCAGTTGAAGTTGATGCTAGAGGAAGATTCGGAGTTTGTTTCAAACGTAATCACTGCTGATGAAACTTCGCTACATCATTTTGATCCTGAGAGCAAACAGCAAAGCTCAGTGTGGAAATCTTCTTCATCACAAAGCAAAAGTGGTTGCTTCTGCTGGGGAAGTTATGGTCATCTCATTCTTTGATATTCATGGAGTGGTTTATCAGCTTGTTGTACCTGCACATACATCAGTAACTGGACAATGCTGCAGGGATGTCCTGAAAACATTGAAAATCTATGTCAGACGCAAAAGACCACATTTCCGTGAAGCTGGCTGGATGCTGCGCAACGATAATGCACGGTTGCATATTGCCAATGCTGTTGCTGAATATCTTGCAAAAGCCAACGTGAAGTACATCCCTCACCCTCCCTATAGTTCGGATTGAGCCCCATGTGACTTTTTTCTACTCCCTAACTTGTTGAAATGCCTTCGTGGGAGGCATTATCCATCATCAGATGCAGTGGTGAAGGCTGCGGAGGCGATTTTGAAGGATCTCTCAAAAGGTGGTTTCCAGCATGTCTTTGAAGACTGGCAGAAATGCTGGAACAAGTGCATCGCATTCAGGGGAGACTGTTTTGAGAAGGACCTTTAAAATTATGAGGATGAATAAAGTTACGTTGCCAAAAAGAAGTCTGTGATCATTCTTTATTGGCAGCTCTAGTAATTAGATCCACTGCAAATACCATCCCATAACAGGAAGGGATGAAGTAAAGTAACTACATGCGTCTAGAGACCGTAGGCAGCTGGTAAGACCTGTACCACTGATGGAGCTGTCTAGAGAGGGCGATAAGACCGGTCGATTAAGCAGTCCTTGTTGCTGGCCTTGCAAGATGAGCATCCGAAGTGCCAAATGCTTTATCCTTACAGTCACACTTCCTTTGTCCTTCTATCCGGCGTGTAAACAGATGACGTGAGGCACAGTGGCGGTAATTAGGGTTTCGGATGAGAGGTTTTATGGGGCATTAACAAATGCGTACTTTAGAACGCAATGCTTGGTTAGTTATAGCACAACCACTTTAATGACATTACAGAACGCGAGTAAAGGCATTGGCAAACCGCCCTCTCACCACTACACTGACCGCAGCCAAACCTTAAGTTGACAAAAGCATTTCTGTAGAATTAACACGTTTATTGTGTTTTGTTATCCAATAGTTGAACGCAGTGTCAATTACTTCCCTTGTTTTGCTAAAGACATTTAAATGGTTTCCGCACTGTATTCCCAAAAGTAAACATTACAGTTTTTCTGAACAGTGCACTTAAACTGCTTACAATAAGTATTCATATACATTCTCATAGTCATAATTATACTTGCCTAATTTACACGATTGCTATCCTTGCTGGTTTCTTTTTAAATAGCTTCAATGTTCTGTCTGCAAATAGGTAAATTTAAACGTAGAAAAAATTTAAGATATTGATCCGAAATGGTATTCCAAGTATGAAAATTACGCTCAGAACACTTCTAATGACTTCTCTAATATAGTGATTCATTTTTGTTCTATGCATAAACCTTTCAAAACAGATTTTAAGATCTAAAATAGAGGAGTTCGTTTTGTACTACTTGGCTTTGCCACACTTTTAATTTATCCATAAATGCTTTTAAACAATCTGTTAAATGTGTAAATATATTGTGCTTACATTTTAAAATAAGGTTGTGTTAATTGAGGTGAAAAGTTAAATCCCTTAAAAAAGTCAAATGTCTAATAAAAAAATTCATCTCTAAGTTTCGGAATGACAATCCCTTTAGTTATGGGAAAATGTGAATTTATTTCCACAGCTCCAACATTTCCCGCGACATTTCGTCTCTGCTTAGCCATCTTACCTGGAAACAGTGCAAGCCATTTGCGTGGTTTTTACTCTAGCTAAGATTCCCTCAAGGGAGAGAGAAGGATATTTGCTTATGCTGATAAGCGGCAACTAAATCTCAGGTCGAGGATGTAAGAGCAAGTAGTTTTAGTTTAGTGTAATTTATTTGTACTTAATCATACAATAGTTCCTTACAGTTCTATTCTAAGTACAAATTTACCAGATGCTTACTTTACGGGATAGTAGTAGTACTGGCTCCCTAACCGTTTACCTCTATTGTGTCTTTATGGGTTCGTAGAATTAAAAGTCAAATTTGCCGAAATTCTAAAAATTCTTTATTTCCGTAGTAATACACTGTCCAATTCTCACGTAACAACATTACATCACATATACACAGTCCACCAAGGTCAATGACAATAACAAACAGCGTTCAGTTTACAACAACAACTCTCTCAGCTGTTGTTTACTGCTTACTCACTACTCACTCTTGTTACACATCTTTACAGCTCTGGGCTGGCGTGTCACAATCGCTTATATACCTCATTCATAATTCGAGAGACTTCTCGAGCACATAAGAAAAACAACTATTCTCCGTCAATCGAGATATGTCTAGAACTTTCCAAACATGAAATCTCATCTGTGCCGGCAAGTCCTTTATCTTAGCTCTGTTTGCCGGCTTTGTGTACACTAGCCGCGCTATCGTTAACTGCTTATGCAAGCTCTTTATTAACCTGAAAAACTATCCGTCGTTTGTTATCTATTTGCACCGAAACTTCAATGCCGGTCACCGCGACACTATTCAAGTCCTTATGCAACACAGACCTAATATTCCGTTGTGTTCTCCGTTTCTCTACATCTTAACTTCCTTACCCTTCTTATCTACTTCTCTTTGAATTTGTCTGCGTACTTCTCTACTCTTTTTAATTTCTCTTCTTTCAACGTAAGCATTATATTATAACAGTTCTTGTCCTAAAATAATTTCCTCCAATTTTATATTTTCTTACATTCACTACATAGTGCTCTTCTTCTTCTTATTCCTCCTATTCTTCTTCTTCTTTTCTCTTTCTTCTTCTTACCCTTTGTAGCTTTAGGCGTCGGGGCATTTCAGCCACCCATTGAATTCCTTCGATCATGTGCCATTCTCCGTATCTCACTCAAGATCTTCCCTCAACTCCTAATCAGTCCCATGATATACTCCTCCCATTCCATCCGCTGTCTCCCTCGTGTTCTTCTTCTTGGTCTGGCTTGTCACACTAGCTTCGCCTTCGTTTCATATTCCATTCTTACTAGATGACCAGTCCAGCCCAGCCCTCTCCTCTCAACGATATCCGCTATTGGTACCTGCTGAAGTCCATCCTTCACTGCGGCATCTCTAATGTGATCTCTTCGAGATTTCCCAGCAACGTTCCGCAAATATCTCATTTCAGCTTCAACCAATCGACTTTCCAATTTTTTATGCAATGTTTAAATCTCTGCATCATAGAGAAGGGTTGACAGATAAACAGCATGGTAGACTCGCATGTTTGTGTTTCTGATGCTCTGTGCTTATTTTATTTCCATATAAAATACACTCCATAGTTAAACGCATTCTCAATATGGCTCCTCTCTTTAACCAAGCTAAACCCTCCTTCCCATATCTATCACATTGGCCAGTATATATTTCCCTTCCCGATTCTCTCTTCATTTTCAGGTATACATTTAGTGGTTTCCTACTTATCAAGTTTCACCATGTCACTTGTATGTCAATATTCTCTACCCTGTTCTCAATCATTGTCCGAAAACGGTTTACATTTCTTTCTCTCTCCTGCAAGATATCTCCCATCCCATTCTAATCAACGTTCTCTCCAGATCCGACCACCAGCTATCCTTACATGTTGAGTTTTTCTGTTGTTCTAGGCAGATCTTTGCAACATAAAATAGCAAAAGACGTAATGATAGATGCTAATTAGTTTCTCACCTTTGGTAACGATCTGGTAGAAATTTTGTAGATGTTTTGGAGCTCTGCAGCAATGAGTCTTACCGCCGGTCGCAGTCTTTGAGTAAAGGTATTTGATACTGCAAGTGTTGGAAAACAGACAATAATTATTCCCTTTTAAATATTGTGGGATTTATTCACAACACAACTTCACAAATAATTGTTGCATCGATGAACTTGATATCTCTGGCACACGCCACTAGTGCTACACAAATGCATTCACAACTAAACGTTTTGTGTACAATCGCAGAACGACACAAAAACACGTCTTATTATCACGATGGTCGTTTGCACAGTGACGCCAATTTCTCCGATTATTTTGGGTTCTCTGCACACGATGTTTCTAGAACAACTAAAGTACTTCTCTTTTATTGGTACACGTCACACATTACGTAATTGCATTATTGCAATTACCAATAGTAACAATATTATGTATTTGTATTTGTATTTATTTCTCATCTTTCTTCTACATACAATTTCATTGATACATTGATATTTATAGCATTTCTTTCACACAATAACAAAATAGCTTATTCACATTTAACACACCCTTTCTATATGCTTGCCTCGAGTCTCGGTCTCAATACACACAACCCCTGGTTTTCCATGTATTGATGACCCTCCTCTCCCTTGTATCCCTCGTTCTAGTTTTCCAGCCCTTAATTGTTAGTTATACTTCATCAATCTTAATAATTTCTCTCTAACTTTCCCCAGATATTCACCTATATTTCTTACATTCTTTTCTTCTCTTACCAATAACAATTTTTATTATTAATACCTCACCTCCATCCCTAAAACTGTACCACTTTTGTTGCCAAATTCGTTCTCTCCATACCTTTGTTTATTTGCAATAAAGTATACTATGCCAATCTGTATCTTCTTCTCCACACACCCCCAGGGGCCTACTTCGGTAGGTACGGGTTTGGCGCACCCGGGATCCCAAACCAACAGTCTCCCTCGTGTGGGCTCCTCTTCGTGGTTGAGGGAGATGGTCAACAGGCCGTGCGTGGAGACCCGTGGAGAAGGATTTTAGATTCTTTTCTAATTTAGAGTTTAGGATATAGTGAACGAAATTTTTAGTAGGTTTTGATTGATGTTTCTTATGTACGTGTATTTTTAATAGGTTTTGTTGCACTTGTATTGTTTTAGAAAGTTTTATATCTGGCTTTTGCCATGACTAGTTTTTTAAAGGGTGCTGATGACCACCGTAGTTGAGCGCCCTTATATATATATAATCATCATCATCACATTCTCCACACATTCTCCACACATTGGGCATTTCCCTGTATGCTTTTCATATCCAATACCTTCCAAATTTCTGACTCCTGTCCCTGCCCAGGCAAATCCTTCTCGCCCTAACTTATTACACACATCTATGTACTTCTCCCTCCCTCACACTGTCTATATTTCCCTATATATTCTCAATGATCTTTTCTCCCTTACACTGGTAAATATAACTTAGCTATCTAAATCTTCCAGCCTTAATTCTACCTCTTTCCAAAAGCCCCTGTAATACTCCTCGTTTCTCCAAGTATGTCCCATACCTATCTGTTACTTCAGTTCCCTTACTTTTTTAACCCAAGACTCTCCCCATTTGCTTCTCATCTGCAAAAGAAAGCATTCCTTGATAATACTGTTTTCTTCCAAATTAGCAACTCTGTATAGATATTTCAATGCCCTTAAGACAATTTTAACCTTTGTTGAATGTCTTCCAAACTCTAATTGTGCTGCCCCATTGTATGAAGCTACAGGTAACCCCAAAATATATTTACAGAAAGATCTGTTAATAACATTCACCTCTTCCCATGCTTCATCCACTTCCCATATCTCTGCCCCATGCAACATCTTATTTTCCACTATGGCAGTATAGATTCTTTCCAGCCATTTGACATTAATGTCAGGTAATTTCCTTAAACATGTTCTTACAATACTCATGACCATTTTACCTTTTGCTAGAGACAATTTTTTCTGTTCAGTCCATTTACCATCACAGCTCAATCTTATCCCCAAATAATCAAATCTCTTTACGACCTCTATTTCTCTTCCATTTATCTCCCATTTCTCATCGTTACGCAATCTATAACCTTTCTTAAAAACCATGATCTTCGCTTTCTTTTCTTTAACTCTCAACCCCCATTTTTGGCAATAACTACTTATTGCTTCAATTGCCCTTCTATATTTTGTAATATTTAACTTGCGTCGTATCATTCCGTCGCCATCCCAATTTCACATTTCCTATTTCGGTACAAATTAATTTTTCCAGAACAATTCGTATAATAAATTATGAAAATTTGAAAAAAAAACAACACATGAAATATCCGTTAAATCTGTAATACATTATCATTATTCTTTTTATACAGCTGTACCAATATATTAAGCACCTTTCTTTATTTGCCCCCACTTCTGCAGGTTTCCCAGTTCCATTCTAGCTACTCCACTTGGGGTTGACTTATACAAATCTAATATCATTACAAAACTGTTCATATGCGTGTTCAACATGCTTTCTTATTTTGTTAACCCACCATAATTCTACACCATTTGCCATCTTTGGTTCTAGTATTGCCTCATAGATTCTTTCAAGCTTCTTTACTGACATATCTGGTAAGTTGTATTTATAGATCTTTACTCCAGACATTGCTATCCTCCCTAAAACTCTTGCCTTTCTATCATGTGCTCCATAACCTCCATTGAAGCACAGTCTCATTCCTGAATAATCAAACACCTTTACCATATCCACTTTTTGGTCATTTAAATACAACTCCTAACCTCACAGACCAACAGCCACAACTGTGAAAACCATGCAACGGTTAGGCAGATCATACCACAAGACCTAACCTCTAAGTCCTATAGCTATTAACCTCCCGGACCAACAGTCTTTACCTAAGAAGCACTGCAACTCTTAACCCTAGAGCCTCAGATCATAGCTCAAGACAAGCCCTGATCATACCTCAAGACATAGCATTATAACTTACAGCAAATTAAGAGGATTAACTACCTGCCTAAACACTGTCTAAATCCGCTAAATATACAGATTGCGCTTGACCGCCATCTTGCTTATTTGGGTCTGGAACACTCTCTATTACCCTACTACATTCTACCCTACTATTCTTAACCTATTATCCTTGTTAAACACCACTATTTTTGACTTGATTGTATTGATATTAAGCTGACTCTAATCTTATTAATGTACTTCATTTGTATTTTCTTATTCACCTTCAATCGTCACACACACACACACACACACACACACACACACACACACACACACACACACACACACACACACACACACACACACACACACACACACATACACACACACACACTCACACACACATACACACACAGATAAAATTCTTCTGACCAGCTGATCTACTGTTGCCGAAATAGTCCCGGAATTTGAAATTACACTACTTATTCTTTTATTTTAACGATGCGTCGGGACTTGTTAATTACAATACTATTATTATCTTTTTTCGTTATATCACTTATCTGAGGCCAAAATTGCTCTGCGGTACGTGGACTTTCCGCGGGCTACAATCATTTATTTTGTGTGTCGACCGCTCGAATACTGACGTCTACTCGAAGAGTGATGAATAACTGCCGTTACAGTCTCTCAGAGCTTACTATTATAGCATGAGGTCTCCGAGCCTACGTTCAATGTCCTTTATCCCAATTGGCTATATCCTCCCGCTTTTGAAAGCGTCGTTTTGCCGTGATATCGCTCTAAATTATTTTTATTGGTCTTACTGCTACCACACGACTCCCTTAACCACGTGACGCGGGATATTCCCTCATTGTACGGTACTTCTACTCCGTCTACTGCTAGTCGCGTTCCCTAAAATATTACAATGGGACAACAGATTTTTATCCCTTACCGAAATACAAAGGAGTTTCTTGCCAAATGGTGTAAACATCTTCCCACATTGCTTCCAAACAGTATTTGGTGATCTTAAACTTCGGAACCAAGAACGTTCGCACATAGGTTAAAATATTCTCACATATTAAATACACAATTTTCTATTCTAATTTTACATAATTATACATGATATGATCCGTATGATTAAATACCTTATGACATTATTTTTGTGGAAACGTAGAGTCAGACTGAAAAATTCAATGCAATAGCCGGGATTTGAACCACGAATATTTTGGTTTCCGTCCAGCCGCTCTAACCATTGAACTACTATGACAAACGTGCCGATATGACATTAAATTTTCCAACTGACTCGTATTTTTCCCGGTAAACCACTTAGGAGTTCGCATAAACACATGAGACAACTACCTTAATGGCGACTTACAACATGTAAGTACTTTAAGGCCCGGGCTTTATAGTTAACCATTATTAGGTCAATTAATGAAAATTAATCGTTCTTTCACACTGGACGTGTGTAGGTTAAATTGTGGAAACGTAGAGTCATACTGAAAAATTCAATGTCATAGCCGGGATTTGAACCACTGATCTTCTGGTCTCCGTTCAGCCACTCTAACCATTGAGCTACTATGACCAACGCGCCGATATGACATTAAATTCTCCAAATGACTCGTATTTTCTCCGGTAAACCACTTAGGAGTTCTCATAAACACATGAGACAACTACCTTAATGGCGACTTACAACATGTTAGTACTTTAAGGCCCAGGCTTTATAGTTAACCACTATTAAGTCGATTTCTGGAAATTAATTGTTGTTTCACACTGGCCGTCTGTAGGCTAAATTGTGGAAACGTAGAGTCAGACTGAAAAATCCAATGCCATAATCGGGATTTGAACCACGGATCTTCTGGTCTCCATCCAGCCACCATTAAGGTAGTTGTCTCATGTGTTTATGATAACTCCTAAGTGATTTACCGGGAACAATACGAGTCAGTTGGAGAATTTATTGTCATGTCGGCACATTGGCCATAGTAGCTCAGTGGTTAGAGCTGCTGGACGGAGACCAGAAGATCCGTGGTTCAAATCCCAGCTATGACATTGAATTTTTCAGTCTGACCGTACGTTGCCACAATTTAACCTACACACTACCAGTGTGAAAGAACAATTAATTTCCAGAAATTATTTTTAGCTAAAATACTGTCTCAAGTTTGCATACAGGAATAACGAACTAAAATTAAGTGGTATAAAATTTTAAATATTCATACTGTTGAGATTTTGTAGATAAAAGCCTTCACAGAAATGATATTGCTTATAAACTCATGCTATATGACATTTAAGAAGATGAATAATAATTGAAATATTATTTTTTCGGACTTCGTTAGAATAACCAATTGTTTGTTTAACCTACTTGGGAGTGATTTTCCCCCTACTGTTATCGCATGTTGGGATATACCATATTCTTAATTCTTACCAACATGTAAAACATTTGAAGTGAAAACCTGAGATATATTTCTTTATATTCTTCATCTTCTAGTGCAGACATGTGGTTGTAACGTATTTCTTAGAGAAAAACCGACGAGAAAAGAAATTGGCTTCCGGCTGTGGGTGGAAAGGATACTTAAGGGATTTCGACGTACTGCAACGGGGAATAAAAGAGAACATAATATAAGAAGCTTTAGAGAAATTGTGAAGAGAAAGATTTTACGACACAGCATGTCAAGCAATTTTCTGTTAATAGAGACAGTGCTTGCCATGTGCTATGGACATGCAAAGATACAAAGGAAGTCTAAAGCCTAGAATGTTTCATCATAAACGAATGAGGATTTAGCATGGACGAAGAATAAAGGAAGTAATAGCTTTTGTCAAATAAGAAAATGGTGATCAAACTGCAGATAATATATAAAAAAGGACATACATATCAAGGTAAAGCCAACTAGTCAAACTGAAAGTAACTTTAATAGAATAAAATGCAAAAGACTAAACAGAATTATGAGACTGCAACACCTGCATTGGAATGAAATAAAAGCATAAAAATTTCTATATACAATAATTTAAATGCTGGAAAGTAAATAAGGACTCATTGCCATTATTATGATAGGACGGCTATATTCAACGGGAAGTCGGAACTGTGAACAAGATAATAGGCGCGCTCACCCAGCGTAAACACGAAAAAGAGATACTTCCAGAGAAGTAGAACTTCTTCCTGGATGTTTGGGCTTCGGATATGCTCTGGAAAGCTTCTAATCTTATATAAGCAACTGCTCTTGCGAAACCAGTCAGTCCTGTGGAGTTGTGTGAAATCTTGCAGTGAGGAAGCTCTGCAAGTGGGCGAAAGCTTCCAATGAAGCAAAGTCTAGCAAAATTAAATGAGTTAATCATTTCGTTGGAAAACTGGACTGTCACTGTGTGCTTTATTTCAATATGATAATCTGGCTAAGAGAAATTAAAATACGACCTATGAATATTTTGTTCTAATTTATTCATATGTTTATCCCAGCGTTCTTTTAACACTTTTGCACATTTATGTTTGAAGCAGATCTTACGAAACTCTAAATGTGTTGTGAATAATATATGTGCGCTTTATTCAGTTATTTTATATGAAAAGGAGATCAAAAGAACAAAGCGCTATTTATGAGATCAGGCTGAGGATTTCGTAAGCGCTAACACCAGAACGAACGGAAATTAGGTTGAGCTGCAACTGGACTTCAGGAAGCGCTGTCGGAGGCTCCATCCCTTCCCCTACTCCCTGTACAATCTGTGTGCATATACATTGCACTTTGCCTTGCAATCCTGAAGTGTCGCTTTCTATGGTCACAGTAACTGGTACGTGGTTATATGCAAAAATACAATATGCCTAAATCACGCAAAGAGAAAATACAGGAAAATATTAAAGAATTTGGTTCAAAGTAGGTTACTACTATGGCGATATATTAAAATGCAAACTTTGTTATTCAGGAGTAAAAGGGAACAAACGCTTTAACATTGCTAAACATTGTCACAATAAACGACATTGTCAACACCATAATGTATTTACAATTATCCATACTTATAGAAATGCCCATAGCTCTACAACTAATCCAGGAACTAAGCGAAAAGCTGAATATGCACCAGAAAATCTCGTTATACAAAACATACGAAATAGATTCACATCGGCACTGAAGAAAAATAGTGGACACCAATACCGAGATATGTTGTATCCGGGATCAATTATTCAACGGGGACGTCAAATATTATTGCTTTGAACGCAGTTTTTCACATATAAAGAATGCATTTTGTTTTCCGGAGGGGATTCGGCACAGCGACCAGTCTTGGTCTATTGTACATTATGCCCCCAAGTGGGGAAACTCCGGGAGGAAGGATGAGGCGAGAGGAGACAGAGAGCGGCCGTCCCAAGGAGCCACTGCAGAACAGAAGGCAGGGTCCCTTTACTTAGATACCGGACTGTGACTCGAAGACGCTCCCAGCAGTCGGTTCGGAGGCCCGCAACTGACCTACCGGAGGAAGTGGTTCACTATGAACATATCATCCTGCCATGCACCGCCGAGACTCCCGCCGACACTTCTACTCTGAAAGAGACCATCAGATGAGAGATGATATGAAATGATAATGGAGATGAAATGGAGGGACAGGAAACTTGGGGTATGTAATTAACCTACCCAGCATTCGCCTAACGATCCGGATAAACCCTCGAAAAACCCATGGGTCAGGTAGGTTGGCCACGGTAATCGAAACCGCGCCTCCCAATGCGCGCCAACATGAAACGCTTGAGCCATTCCGCTCGGTTAAAGAATATCTTACTGCAAATCTAAAAGATTCTGCTTCAGTTACATCAAGATGCGCATGGTGATTCACTACAATAGGTGCATGCACAGGAGCAACCAACAACAAAAATTGTAGGTAAAACTTATGGAGGATTGTAATCACTAGGGTTCGGAAGTTGTTGACCTAAAAAGTCTCTAAAATGAACTTATATTACGCCAATATAAGCTCTAAAATGAGCTTAAAATTAAAAAAAAAAAAAAATACCTTACAAAAATTAACATATAGTTCATAATAATAAATTAATAACTGTCACAGACAAATAATAATAACAATAATAATAATAATAATAATAATAATAATAATAATAATAATAATAATAATAATAATAATAATAATAATAATAATAATAATAATAATAATAATAATAATAATAATAATAATAATAATAATAATAATAATAATAATAATAATAATAATAATAATAATAATAACAATAATAACAATAATAACAATAATAACAATGATAACAATGATGATAATGATGATAATGATGATAATCATGATGATGATGATAATCATGATGATGATGATGATAATAATGATGATGATGATAATAATGATGATGATGATAATAATGATGATGATGATGATAATAATGATGATAATGATAATAATGATGATAATGATAATAATGATGATAATGATAGTAATGATAGTAATGATAGTAATGATAGTAATGATAGTAATGATAGTAATGATAGTAATGATAGTAATGATAGTAATGATAGTAATGATAGTAATGATAGTAATGATAGTAATGATAGTAATGATAGTAATGATAGTAATGATAGTAATGATAGTAATGATAGTAATGATAGTAATGATAGTAATGATAGTAATGATAGTAATGATAGTAATGATAGTAATGATAGTAATGATAGTAATGATAGTAATGATAGTAATGATAGTAATGATAGTAATGATAGTAATGATAGTAATGATAAAGATGATAATGATGATAATGATGATAATGATGATAATGATGATAATGATGATAATGATGATAATGATGATAATGATGATAATGATGATAATGATGATAATGATGATAATGATGATAATGATGATAATGATGATAATGATGATAATGATGATAATGATGATAATGATGATAATGATGATAATGATGATAATGATGATAATGATGATAATGATGATAATGATGATAATGATGATAATGATGATAATGATGATAATGATGATAATGATGATAATGATGATAATGATGATAATGATGATGATAATGATGATAATGATGATGATAATAATAATAATAATAATAATAATAATAATAATAATAATAATAATAATAATAATAATAATAATAATAATAATAATAATAATAATAATAATAATAATAATAATAATAATAATAATAATAATAATAATAATAATAATAATAATAATAATAATAATAATAATAATAATAATAATAATAATAATAATAATAATAATAATAATAATAATAATAATAATAATAATAATAATAATAATAATAATAATAATAATAATAATAATAATAATAATAATAATAATAATAATAATAATAATAATAATAATAATAATAATAATAATAATAATAATAATAATAATAATAATAATAATAATAATAATAATAATAATAATAATAATAATAATAATAATAATAATAATAATAATAATAATAATAATAATAATAATAATAATAATAATAATAATAATAATAATAATAATAATATATGGTTCGAATAACAACATTTTAAAATGAACTGCGTTAGTAAATAATGAAATTATTGCTACTAAATAATAAATAAATTCAAAATTCATCAGGCATTTTCAATTTTATAAAATATATTTTTGCGCCAAACGCTAAAACATGCTGTTTCAAACGGGATGCAGTTGACTGCTTTTGTTTCATTTCAATTCCACAACACAACAAATTTACACACCTCACAAACTACTCTCCTTACTACGACACGTGTAGCTCCTAAAGTCCAGACTGATGCATTTCACACGTATTGCATGATATAATCGGCGATTCCTCGAATTGATGAGTCATAAATTCACCAGCACTGTTAGGATGCTGACCTGTGTTAATTATATGTTTACAACACATACAAAGTTACTATTTCATAAAATATTATGATATAAATGAACTTTTAATCATAGATTATTTAAAAAAAACAAACAACAAGCCCATGGGTCAGGGTCAGATCGGCCAAAGGAATGGAACTCGGCCTCGCGAATGCGGGCTACAGATGAAAATTCCCAATAAATTCATGAAAAGAAAGAAAATGACAGAAAAATGCATCTAAATGTTAAAAATGACTTTATTATAAAAATGTGGCAAAATGTATTTTGATGACGTATAGAACATTATATAACGTATTTGTTCCAGAATGCACTTAATTTACAATAAGCATCGTTTGAGACTACTCAGAAAGAAGATGACTTTTCATCAAAATCCGGGCGCTAGTAATCACTAAATACTTATTGGTACTGTTGAAAATGCATAGCATGCGTATTGAAAGTATAAATGCATTGTATATTAAAACGATAATCGTGTTCATAATGTACGAAAATTGTATTCCAAATATTGTAAATATAATATTGAGTACCTTATGTCCATGTGGTATACATTGGTTGCACCGTGTATATTGCATAAGGCAATAGGAAACATAAAGGTGAGGCAACTTTCGTTTCTTAGTCGATAGTATTGCCATGTTGGAGTTGTTTATTCACTCGACTACGCTTTTAGCGGTCAGCTGATCGTGCCCACTTCCTTACCTGTGATTCATACCCAAGACTGTTTACATTTTGTGCGACGGATCTAATGCTTTGTGTGTATTCAACCTGAAGCAAACTCCTTGCGAAGTCCACAGCCTACTTAAGAGCTTAATACACAAGTGAAGCTGGGTTTGAAGTTTGAAATTGGCAACTCCACCCCAAAGCTAACCTTGTACAGTGTTTGCAATGTGGTCATGAGACATTTCTTTTATTACTAAGCTTTCTCTGTCACAAATACGATGGAACCAATATTTTTTATTATTGGCTTGAGTTTTCAAATACCCATACTGCTTACAAGTGCCATGTTGCTAACAAATGTTTGGGTGCAATACAAAATTTTCTCTACTTGTCCTCCGTCTCTAGTAATGACAGTAAACATTATAACTATTTGAACATTCCAAAGAATATTTCAGAATAGCTAACCCGAAATGAAAGTACTTCACATGACTCTTTTTATGTTAAAAGGAGATATATTTTTATGCAATAAGGTGTTGTTTATCCTTTAATGTTTAGAAAACTGTTATAAAAGAAGAGGAAATTCACACTCTATCGTCAGCAAGTTGAAGACACACATTTTGTTTCATATACAAATAGATGTCATTTCAATCTTAACCAAAGGTCTATTTTTGATGCATTTAAAGTCGTTATTTATTTTCCGAGCTAAGTTGATGTATACATAATGTTGCTTTACAAAGTTTTGAGGTATATACCTCCTCGTGTCGTTATTTCCGGCAGTCTGCTCAAGCTATGAGAAACATATCTCGGAGTATGCACGGGTGTATTATTCAATGATTGAGTGACACTGTTTCTGATTTCAAAACTTTTAATGGATAGTATACACCCAAGTGGAGAAGCTGTCGACAAATGGAAACTACTATCTGAATGTCCTGTTAAATTATTTGATTACTCTAGCAGCTATAACGCTTACTTATACCACTGAGGCAAGAATGACACCTGATGTACCTATCAGCTACGTCTTGTCTCACTAACAATCAGAGCAGAAGTGTTGAAGATTGTGCCCGAAATGTCAAAATTCTCCTAATCTTCCATCTTGGTAATGATTCTAAAATCCCCACTCCTAGCTTGTAATCCGATGTTGCCACCTCATTTCTACTTTTCTGAAATATTTTGCTTTACAACAGAAAACATGATTTTCTCTCTATAAGCTTCTAAGAAATTCTACCTCAGATTCAAAGAATTCAAATCTAGCCTGCCATACCTAATCTGGCAACAGGATAGTACTTTCCCTTCGTACTAGAATAAACGTAGACTGCTTCTATGAATTTGCCTGAAAACCAGCCTCGTATATTACAGTTATTAATGTCATATTAACATTTAAAAAATCTTTTCATATGTTATTTTATTATTAGCTCTAAGCTACACAATTATTCCACAATTTCCATATCACAGTAAAAATAATTAAAATGTTCTCTGCAAAGGATAGATTGATACAGGGAGAAGATTATTGAACATCTTCATTAAATACCAAGTTTGATGTTTAAACATTTTTCTGTTTTTAAGTTATGATGAGCGTAGGGGGGCACACAAATACAAAACACACACACATACACACATGGCATAAATATAAACCCTCGAAGACCTTTTTCAAAAACATACATACATTTCTCATGAAGCCCCGTTAGTGAATTTGGTTGGTATGTAATACTTTTCCTTTTTTATTTGAGATTTTCCTCATTACGAAGGTTTACCTCCACATAATAATTAGTTCCGAACTGAGTACACCTGGTAAATAAGGTCTTAAATTAAATGTTTAAAGATACTTCTCCAAATGTTCTGATCTTCTGAGTCCTCTTTCAATGCACCCAATACTTTTCCTGCTTACTATAAATAAGCGATAGAGAAAATTTAAAAACCTGATTAGTTTCACAAAGTAAATAAACAAGAGTTTAAAAATGTGCGCTGGCAATTCCTTATGTTTCAAGTACAATTTACTTGTGAAATATCCTAAATGCTTATTTAGAAGATGATATCGTATTATTTCAGGAAAACGAGTTTGAGCTCTATGCAATGAATTTAAAACTGATTGCAATCTGTCACTGACACTGACAAATTTAAATGTATGCAGCGCCGTTGGTTAAGCGCTGTCACAACTGTTTAGTAATCAATGGCAAAATGAATGTTCGGTTAAGGTTTCTTTTCTACAGTCAGCAAACAAAGGGCAAAGATGTTACATAGCTTTAAACAAATGACTGGAGAGCAGAAACAAAAAGGTGGGTAGAGACATGTGCTTGTGACAAGGGTTCTGCAGCTTGGCAAAATAATAGAACAAATCCTTTATAATGCGGATTGAGCACACCAAAGGATTACAAAGGATTTCAACGTTGTTAACAACCAAAAACACGGAATTACTTGACCCCAATTTGCGCCTTGTTGCTCCTGAAACAGGAACCTCGCTATTTCTCCTTTCTTCTATCAACGAGTTAAGTGTAACTAAGTTGAAAAAGTTGAGATAGATGGAGGTGTGCTTAGCTTCTTACTTGGCTATGTAAATGATCTTGCTTTCTGCTCCTTGAGTCTCTCTTTTTATCTATACCTTCCTCTTCACACTTTTCCTGCTTTTAGAGCTCTTACACTTCGTAAATTCAAACCTTTTTCTAACTTAGCTTATTCTTTATCTCTTAGCGCGATTTTATATTTCTCTACTACTGAACTATAGTAAGTAGAGAAGTTCAGAAATATATTCGCACGTGTGTTACTTTTTTAATATAAATTTACTTCCCCCGAAGTTAAGTCATATCGAACGATGAATAACATGGTTGAAATGATGCACATATGAACCCAGATTCCATAGAGCTTAGAGATACCCGACATTAGTATTTCAGGATAAGAGAAAACCTCGGAAGAACCTTATCCAGGTAACTCACCATGACCCGAGTAGGATGGCTCAGGCGGTTTCATCTGTGGCTCTCATTCGGGAGGCCTGAATTCAGTTCCGAGGCCAACCTACTTAACCCTTTGGCTTTTTCGTTTTTTTCCGTGTTACCTCCCGAATTCTCTGTCCCTCCATTTCATCTCCATTATCATTTCACATCATCTCTCATCTGTGGTCTCTTTCAGGGTAGAAGTGTTGGCGGGAGCCTCGGTGTGCACAGTAGGATGACATGTTATGAGTAAAATAAATGAATAGGTAAATAAAACTATAGATCTCTTTAAATCTCTTTGTATGCTAAAATCGTAAATAGTCCTTTAAAGCCAATAATAGTAGTGATTTTAGAAGAGAAACCATCAGGTTTTAGAACAGGAGAATCTACTAGTGATAATGCTTTTAGTATTGTCACCCGAACGTCGGAATTCCCGATAGAACCGGCCCGCAGCACTGTAGCAGCAGCAGACGGGAAGCATTCCACCACGCCTACCCATCTGTCCTGTAGCGGTAACGAGGGGGATGCTTTGAAAAACATCGTTAGCCATCTCTTTCCCCCTCCTTGACGTCTAGAACCTGCAGGATGATTCACCGAATCGCGAGACTTCGAGAAACAGCGATATCCCTATAAAAGGGGGCTGCAGTTGGCGAGTGAGTTCAGTTCAGTTCTTGGCGAGCAGCCATGAGGAGCGCCGAATGAGTTAACGGACCGGAAGACTGTGAACGTGCATCAGAGGAGTTGTACGTAACTGTGAGCGTGCAATGGACATGTGACAGACGAACTGGTGAATTGTAATTGTGTGCATTACGTAATTCTGTGCAATCGGCAAGTGTCCCGACCGTAATTCGGTGGAAATAAAGAACATTTTGAGTTTGTGCAAATGGACTTTTAATATCACGAACCCACAAAGTCACAGTATAAAGAAAAGTTTATAAAAAAGACGGGAAGTCAGCTTAGAAACTCACATAGCGTTTGTAGACTTCGAAAAAGCATTTGATTCTATAAATAGAAATAGATTATGGAAAATAATGGACAAAGAGGATATCCCCCTCATATAGTAAACATAATTTTAAGCTTATATAGAGAGACAAAAATTATCATAAATACAGGCACGATAAAAACATAAATGAGTAAGACAGTGATGTAGCCTTTATCCTACACTATTTAATATATACTTGGGCGATTTAATAAAAACTTGGGAAAATAAGTGGTTGAAGGAATACAGCAAAATAGAAATATAAACTTAAAGCTGATACGCTATGCTGATGATGTAGAAATAATACAAGAAAATGAAGAAAGACATGTATTTACTGGAAAAAGAGTACAATCTAAATATAGCCACAAAGAAAACGAAAACAATGGCACATCGAGGAAAATATCCTGTAAGATAAAAAATAAGCATTGAAAATACATGTCTTGAACAGCTTTCAAATTTCAGCTGTTTAGACTGTGATGTAAGCTTTGACTTAGACAAAGACATAGAAAACAAAATAAATAATTTTCAGCAGATATGTGGAACTATAGCAGGAAAATTGAAAAATAAAGCAAGGAAAGAAGCAAAGTTAAAAATTTATAAAACGATGGCAGTTCTAGTGCTCATGTATGGTAGTGAGTCCTGGTTATTAAAATAAAGAGATAAAAGTAAGATAAAGGCAGCTGAATTGAGGTTCTTAAGAAGACTTAAAGAATGTACTAGAAGAGATTTAATAAGAAATGAAACTATTCCAAAGGAACTAGTCATATATAAATTACAGGACAAACTTGTAGAAAATATACAGAACATATGGAAAGAAAATATGAATAGAATAGACGAAGAAAAAGTACCGGTTTTAATAAGAAGAGATTTAGGAGGCCCTAGAAAAAGATGGAAATAGCTGATAGAATGCGAAGACAGAACAGTGAAGAAGAAGATACCTTTAAAGTTCATTATGCAAATACATGTGTTCTTATGACATCAGTTTCCTTTGCGAGAAGTTAATTACTTTTGCGTTATATTTTACAATCCGATGTTCTTTTTTTAATGTGCTCTCGCTATGCTGTAGAAAGAGCATGGGTTTTCTAGGCTGTTTTTAAATACCTGTCCACTGATTCGGCTTCCTCTATCTTCCTCCTATCTGCTTCGAAATGTGTAATACATTTTTGTAAATATTTATCTCCAGGAAGATGAAGTAGGCACGTAGAAGGGAAGAATGTCTGATGTGTTCGCCTGACATAATATTCTCTGTTCACACTTACATAAACTACTTTTACTTCATGTTAGTGGACATAAACATTTGCAGAAATTGTCTCATTAATACTTCCTTGTAGCTAAAATGAGAACAGGGGAAAACGGTGGGCTTCATCAGATATCAAACCTTTTATACTTAGTTGCTATTAATGACTGTTCTATTTCTTTCTGTTTGCATGACCGAGAGTGATAGAGATAAACGAATAAGTACCTGTCTGAGAAGCGTATTTTAAAATACAAACCGTCTTGTATCTTAACGCGAGTCAGATTTACTGGCATATAGTGGAAGTTCTACAGAATGTAATTCTGGTACACCTGGTGCTGATGTGATCCAACTGACAGCGACTGCACTTAGACATGCTCGCGCGCGCGCTCACTCTCTCTCTCTCTCTCTCTCTCTCTCTCTCTCTCTCTCTCTCTCTCTCTCTCTCTCTCTCTCTCTCTCTCTCTCTGTCTCTCTCTCACACACACAACTGGTGGCGTAACAACCCTTGTGGGATAGATCTGCCGACCTTAGAACATATAAACAAGCTAGAGGTGGGCGATCATCCAACCGATACGGGGAGATGTGGTCGGGACACTCGGTACACACAGTCGGAAAGTTGGCTTACGCAACCAGGACCGCTACCTATCTTAGCTCCTCATTTTCCGTATGATGTTGAGAGGGCACCTACATTTGGGACTTAAAATCCGCAAGGGTGTGATTGAACCGGACGCTCCCGAGGCAGGGAACCATACCATGACGCAGACTCAACACACGCGCGCACGCACGCGCACACACACACATTTTATACGATGAACATTTTTTGCGTCCTAAGATTGCGCTTTACCAGTTCTGCAAAAATTATCCCGATTGTAGTGTGCCTCAGAGGTTCTTCGCATAGTATTCACGATATACATAGGTCACATTTCGCTCGAAAATGTTTTAAACATATGAGTTTTAAACAAAATACTTAAAGCTATTTTTTAGAAAATATTTGAAACTCTACCATATAAAACGGTACTTTAAAAATATAAAAGTAATATAGATTTATATTTTATAAATATAAAAATAACATAACTTTATAGTGGTGGTGGTGTTTTAATATAAAAATAACATAACTTTATAGTGGTGGTGGTGTTTTAGGAACATAACTTTATATTTTACATAAAATATAAAGTTGAAAATATTTACATTCTTGAAATATACTGAACTAAATTCCAAGTTTGGTATTTAACGGACCTTTATGTTTTTGAGTTACACCGTTCACATACAAGGGCACGCGCCCGCACACACACATATAAGTACATGTACAATATGGTTTAAATATATATATATTCTTCCTTCCTCACCAACACTGGTGTTAGGAGTCCTTGGGTTTCCTCAGAGCGAGGGAGCCAAAGCATATTGACCTGATAGATGAGATCAGAGTTGGGGGTCAGCCCAACGTCTGGGATGAATGAATTGAATGATGGAGCAATTGGAATGATGGTGTGGAACACCGAAGGACCCGGAGGAAATCCACCCTATATATGTAGGGAGAGAGAGAAAACATATTTTTAATGAACGTTTTTGGATTCTCAAAGCGTATATTACGATGGGATTTCGTATACAAATTTTGGTTGAAATGAAACACTTACTCTATATACTATAAGCATGTAGTAAACGAATTAATAAGCTTAGATCACACCGTTCTTTCAAATAAGTTTACTTTGAGGCATTAAAGGCTTCAATAAGCCTATAATTGGAACAACTTCAGTCTTAACTCATCTGATAGATCACAGAATGAGTCGTTCATGTGGACAGAGCATTTTAATAATGCTTCTCCATTGGACAACCGCGTTAGCTTTTCAAAAAATTTCGTCTATGTGGCTTGAATCAGATCGTTGAATATGAGCTGTAAAATTTATGTATTTGAGCTTGTGCCCCTAATTGTAAGGAGACCTTTAAATTTGTGCGAACAGCCTACACACATGGGGTACAACTCACACACCGTAAAGTTCTCTCTATGAAGAAACCACAGAAGGCTACAGACCGCAGGCAGACTGGCCATACAGACTCGGAGATCCCTTACATTTCTTGCCTCAAGGACCGACCCACTACAGCAGCTGCCGAGAGACAACAGTGAACAAATAGTGAAAATAATCAGATCTCTAGTGTAGACGGGGAATATATTTTCCTTGCAATGAATATCCACGCTATATTTCCAGCGCTTCCTCGCACCACAGAATCTAAAGCTACACTGAAATATGGAAAGTAAACGGAATTAAAGAGAAGTGATTAAAATGAAATGGTGATAGATGAAAATGACTCCAAATTTGCCTACCGATAAGGGAAAACCCGAAGAACTCAAGGTTAGGGTGATCAACGGGAATTGAATCGTGACATACCAAATACAAGCCTTACACGTTACCACAATGCCAATTCCCGAATGCTGTCACAAGTGTTCCTACCTGAACCACCCACTCGTTGAGCTGATATGCGGAGGTTCTTGCAGCGTTAAGTTATCAGTGTTTTCTTTTTAAGTTTTAGACTGATGTTTAGTTGGTGTTTAATAACTTTTTGTAACACTTCCCCTCGTATCCTTTCATCACTATCATATACATTTGCCCTTTGTTGGCCTTTCACAAATGCGATTAAAACTATTCTTTTATACACCCACGCAGCTGCTTCCCACAACAAGCACGCCAACACCATCGCAATGTTCAAGTACTCTTTGTAGGGGAGCAAAAATGCAAGTCGGCGGTAACATGTCGCGTGGGAAATGTTAATCAGCGCCTCTCCTCTACTTCGCTAAAGAGGATTTCTTACTAAGTTAAAAAAGTTTGCCGAATTTGAAAATATTGTCAATAATTACAGTAACATCTCCTTCAAAATTGTGTTTTACTGCGGTGGTGCGCCAGCCAACGTGTGTCAAGCGTTTGGAAGCATTCCTGGAAAGTATTTTCTAAAACCAGTCCCAACGCTGTCGTTGTATTTGCAGTGTTTTCTTGAAAGTTAAAAAATCGTTTATAACTGGAATATATTTGTTTTTGTTACTTTAATTTCTACTTCACCATCACCGCTTATAGATTGTGAACCGGGATGATTTTAGACTACAAGTTGTGGTTAGGGTTGCGTATACTTAAAGGTGGTTTACCGTAAGGGTTTACAATCTACTTTGCAACTGGGAGCGTAGCTGAAAGGATAGGGGATCCGATGGTAGAGGTAAATGGTGAAGGGAATTTATAGTCAGGTTACAGATAGATAGAAAGAAATAACACAATTTTCTACGAAATGCCAGTTGATTTTCTACAATACAAGTCAACCCCGAAGTCTTGAAGAGACTTGGGGAGATGGTGCGTGGTGAAGTGAAGATTCGGCGTAGCCTCCGGCCACAACGATACACTTTAGACTCTCGCGCACCTCGATAATCACCGCTATAAGTATTCACGGCCAAGCCCAAAAAGAGGGGGCCAACACACGTTGAACCTAGGGACTTTTTCCCTTTGATCAGCAGAAAAGCTTCTGGAACATTCCATCCGCCATGTTGATTTAAGCCCAACGACCTGCTAATCATCCATTACTAACTACCGGGTTCAAGGTCTAGAGTTGCTGCGTTTAGCATTCTTACTTGGTTAACGCTCCGAAAAATGCAAATTACGGGTTCACAAATTAATACTTTGAATTGTATAAAGAAACCTCATGCTATTAAAATTTCAAATAAATTCCTAAAATGAATCAACTTTCTTCACTTCACCAAAGCATACGCGACAATATTTTGTGTAAAAACATAAAATTGAATACTTTCGAGCTGTTCTATATCGTATATTCTGAAATGCAATATAAAAGGTATCACACAAACAACAGGCAGTTGCCTGGCAGAAAAAATAAAAAACAAACAAACAAAAAAAAACCACCTATTTATAAAACTTCTGATTCAAGTGACATCTGAATAGCGTCTGTACCTAGACTAAAGGTAAGCCGCATGACATTAATTTCAGCAGCTTCCCCCCTCTTCAAAACACTACGGATGATTTTGTTCTTGCTATTTAATACATAACAATTGATCGTGAGATATTTATGAAGAGAGCTATCATAATCTAAACTTGTTTAAGGTTGGAGTTCTGCATTGTGTAAAGTCATTTAAGGCCCGAAAATTCTATAGGTATTTCGTCATAAATATCTTAACATGCATAGCGTGAAGCTACACCAAGAATACCCATTTCTTTCTTGAATAAAACAGAAAACGAGTGCACAGTATGAAAAGCGAGCGGACAATACAGGGCGAACGGAAAGGAAACCAGCCCAAGCAATCATTGAAGCTGGTTTAAATCAATCGTTTCTAGTTTTCTGCTGTTTATACCCCATTCTCCACCCCCTCTCTCTCACCCCTCACCCCTCCCCCTCTCTCTGTGTATGTGTGTCTTCGTTGTGCTTCCAAATCTAGTTCAGGAATATAAGAACAAAACAAAAGAACGTTTTTCTCTGTGCACTTTCCTATCGATACCAAACAAACTTGATTATGTTAGCTATTTAATTATTAGTTGTAAGCTTAGAATAGAGATATTTTGCAGAATTCCTGGGGAGTTTCTCACATCGTCAACCTTAATTTGAATAATCTATATTTTTTTTTAATATCATCTTATGAACTAATATGGGCGTCCTACTTCAAACTCCAATAAAATAAATGTCTATAAGGAATGTGTAGGCTAAAGAGAAGTAAATCTAGTCAGATTTGGTAATGCAGATCTCGCAATTTGTGTAAGAACATAGCTATGGTTACCCTGGAGTTGTGACATTGACAAATAAATAACAGCCAATTGCCAATTGTTCAACTAGCCTTGTGGACTGTTACAGCGGAAAGTCTCGTCTAGTCTTTGTTAGCAGAAGACATTATCACATTCCTGGTATTAGGAGAATAATGGACTGGGATGCAAAGATGAAACGAGCAGGAAGCTTATATCAAGCATTGCTAAATAGTTTCTGAAGAGAATATTGAGCTTATACGAACAAGGAGCCAAGGAATATCTATTCGAATAGCAAGTTTACAGCTTCATATTCCTCGCAGTAGTGTTCATAATGTTGTGCACAAAGGCTCCGTCTTCCAGCATACAAAATTCAAACCACACAGGAAATCAAGCAGGATGATAAATATAAGAGGCCAAATTTTCTTGGGAATGTTTTAGGAAATATGAAAACAACTCGCACTTAAATCTATCTGCTTCTCTGAGGAGTCTACTTGACTTGATGCAATTAAGATTGAAATTATATTAATAGGTTGATTGTATATTTTTAATAAAAAATTATTAGAGGTAATAGATAAAGATAAATTATTTTATATAATTTCATATAAATTCTTGCCTGGTGCGGTTTTTATTAAAAATCGACTGATAAGTTCCCTTCCTTTTTGTTGAAACCTCAAGTAACTGGTGAAACGTATCTAGATATGTTGGAGTATTATGTCGTCTCACAACTTCCTGCAGGAACTATTTATTAGCAATATGGTGCTCCTCCTCTCTTTGCATTCAAGATACGCAGGTTTCTGAATGACAATCTTCCCAGACAGTAGATTTATAGAGAATCCAAGACAATCCCTAGGTCACCAGTGCCACCAGATTTATCAATCATGGACATTTTACTATGGAAAACAAGTGACTGACCTCGATAATTTGAAACTCAGAATTCACTTTTCAATTCAAAAAGTCACAATGCTGAAATACGTGTAGAGATAAGTATAGAGAGACTGGACATATGCCGTGCTACAAATGGATGTCATGTTGAAATATATTGAAATTGTATCTCTTTAGTTAATAGAAAAGGTGCACATTTTCAATTACATAGCATGTTCTATTGAGTTATAAGCGATTATTTTATTGGTATTTTAAGTGGCACTTTATATAGTTTGTGTGATACCTGTAAGAGATGACACTGGGACAGATAGGATACAGCGGAAGTACCCAGTAGATAATAACTGAAAGTATACAATTCAATAGAGACAAAATGGCTATCGATTCTGCGCTACACAAATTCTTAACCTTTTTTGACATTTATATTCTTTGCGAATTAAAGTTTACAAGTTGGATAAGAACTCCAATTCTTTCTGTAGTCGTTGTAAAATTAAAAGCACAGGTGTTATATGAGATGAAACGGTAACAGAAAATCAACATCGCATATACAACAAAATAAATGCTTCACTTTCTGATCAATCCTGGTGGTTTTAAATTTCTCCCGCTCTGTGTACCCCCAGGGGCCTACTTTGGTAGGTACGGGTTTGGCGCACCCGGGGTCCCGAGCCAACAGTCTCCCTCCTGTGGGCTCCTCTTCGTGATTGAGGGAGACGGTCAACAGGCCCACACACGTGTAGGCCGTGCGTGGAGACCCGTGGAGAAGGTTTTTAGATTCTTGTCTAGTTTAGAGTTTAGGATTTAGTGAACGAAATTTTTAGTAGGTTTTGATTGATATTTTTGATCTACGTGTATTTTTAATACGTTTTGCTACACTTGTATAGTTTTTAGAAAGTTTTATATCTGGCTTTTGCCATGACTAGTTTTTTAAAGGGCGCTGATGACCGACGTAATTGAGCGCCCTTATATATATCATCATCCCGCTCTGTACTTATCCATTACCATAATCTTTATAATTTTCTCCCTCCATGAAAGCTTACTTGTTGTCTGGTTATTCTCCTTCTTGGTTCCATAAGTTCAGTTTCGATTCCTAAGTAGTCGAACATGCCCGACAATGCTTTTACAGAGTTTTAGAAGCTAAAATAACTATTAAACTCATTAGTAGGACAACATATTTACCAAAATACGGTTTAAATACTCTTTATTTGAGTTACCCAAATTGTTGCTGAACTGTCCCTTAGCAATAATGCCACACTCTTTCCCTGTAATTGACCGCAAAGTGGTTTGTAAATAAATCAAATATTTTAATTGTAATGCATGTATATGTTGTTTGAATTTGTTTACTATAGCTGGGAGTACACAAAGGTGGGTAGGTGTAACCACTGTACAGAGAGAAGGAGAGAAAGATAAAGGTACTATATTATCTCGTAATTCTAGCTTGATATGTACTGGCGGGTCATATGAAGCAATAATAATGCTACCGTGCAACCTGCACTCGCCCCTTTGTACTTTTATCCTGACACTATGTACTACGTGGCAAAGCGAGAAAGCGTATCGACAAAAATTTGCAACACAGAGATGTTTACCTCAGCTTATCAGACATACAAGGCGAGGGCAGTGTAAATATAATCTGTTCAGATGTAATCATGTCCTCTGGACAGCATCGGCAGGCGCGAAAAATCATATCACGTGGACATACGCAGCTTCCGCTCGCCCTATTTGTGTTTCGTATCTTATTGTACATCAACCTACTAATATTTTACTCTTCTAATCACCAGATAAGACCCGATAAGGGCCGATCACAGCGCTGGTCACCTGAAGGTCGATACGCCTCAACGCTCTGTCGAGTAATACTATCAGGAATCATCTGGTAACAAAGAAAATATTTATAACACGTGAATGTGCTGTGCTGTGTGTGTTGGTGTGTGTGTGTGTGTGTGTGTGTGTGTGTGTGTGTGTGTGTGTGTGTGTGTGTGTGTGTGAAACGTCTTATCTTCAGTATGCACTTATTTGTATAGATTTTAACAAGAAAAGAAAATATGCATAAAATCTTTTAATTAAGAACTATGAAACCAAAAGGCATATATGCACATTATCAGAGTTTAGAGACTGACGATTAATTTAACCTTAGGAAATTAATAGAAGTGTGTTTTTGGTTGAATTAAAGAAATATATTAATATTCTTCTGAGCGTACGTATATTAGAATCCACAACTGCTTTACATTTGACATACCGTGGTTTAATATGGAGGTACCGAGATACCTAGAATTATTTTCCAGAGGAGCTATGAACTCTGTTATGCTAGGAGAAACATAACGCATATAAAGAGAAAATTATCAAAGATAAATGCCTAAATGGGTGGCTAGTCCTCCAAAAGCTCACAACGCTAAAGTTCCACTAGCTTTTATTTTATAACACAAAGCTTGTTTGTTTGTTTTCTTCTGTAAGTTTAATATGATATTAAACAACTTGTTCCTAAAATAGAAAATACATTTAAAATAAGGACTTAAAACTCCTTGTAGCTTCACTTTATCCACCTATAAATGTTGGCTTTGCATTATTACCTACAGTAATCGCTCTTAAACAGGATCCATACCAATTATAAAAGAGAAATATTCCCTTAATGGATTTACAATGTTGAAAAAACAGGACATGCCGATATGTTTGCTGTTTTACCTCTGAACTCTAAAGGTCATACCATACTTATCACCCCTTTGTGCCGCTGGCATGTTACTGAAGAACCCTCTATTCGGCGGCAACTCTTCCTTACTCATCTCAAATTCGCATTGATGTAATAGGATTTTCTTCTCTAGAATAACAAAACTGCTCTTAGTTTTCTGCGAGCTACAAGCATCCATATATTCTGTAACTTTTCGTACTATCACCAATATTTAAACGTACCAATGAGAACATGTTCTTAACTTTAAAAGCATGTAATAAAAAATTAAGATGAGTTTTTGAGGATTAAACTTTACATTCTATCAACTATGTTTAGTAAGGATACAAAGTCCTTTTTATATTACAGATGGAAATCCTTAAAGCAGCAACTTTAATAAAATGCTAATAAATATTTCATCAATAGAATACAAAAATAACTAAATTATATACTTTTATTTAATTGGAGATATTTATACTATTTTAAAGCTTTAAATGGAACTACCCTTTTAATCATATTTTTCGATAAGAGCTAATCCGTATTTTACTCTTTACTACGCTAGGAAGTGCTGCAGTTGGTTCAAATTCCATTGTTGTAATGGCCATTCTCTATCCTACTAATAGCACACTATATTTAATTGGTATCACAGTTTGTATATTATACTTTGTTAATTGGAGATATGATTTTAGTATTATATGCATACGTCTGGTCTATTATCGACGAAAATAAAATATCAGAGGTACCAAATTCGATTTCCGGCTGCGACGTAGATGTTTCTTTAATTAGAAACTTTCTCTACCTCAAAAGAATCTGAGAATATCTGGCAGGTGATAAATGAGAATGTGTTTAATGTGATAATTGATTAAAATCTACAAAATATCCAATCGATAAGTTTTATTCTCAGATTAAAGATAAAGCACAGAGGCTAAAGGGAAAGAATGAAAGAAATAGAAAGCATATGGCATTTGTTTTTAAACCATTTTATGTTCAACAAAAGCTATGTTAGTTATGTTTCTCATGTTACTCTCAATATTTTGCATAATTTGGATTTAATGCAGGTAACGACATTCCTTAAAGAAATATTGTTCCCTGAGATACTTGAACTGGCTTTAAAATATTGTCTCCAGACATTGTTTTACGGCGGGCAGCGGCCCACCCTTAAGCGAACGCCGAGAGAGAGAAGCGGGGAGTGAAAGAGACAGATAGTGGTGCTCGCGTTGGACGCTTGCCGAGAGAGAGAGAAAGAGCCAGAGAGATTTCGGGACAGTACCCTCTTCTTCGCCTGCCATCGTGAAAGGCCGTGAAGCTTCCGTAATTTTCGAGAAACGGTGGCTCGGTTATAAATAAGCGATGAGGCAGCAAGTCGGGAGCGGTGCTGCTAGTCGTGAATGCAGTCGCTAGAGATCTGTTTTTTGTGTGTATAGCTATTTGAAGTGTACCGCAGTAATTTATTTTGTTTGTTTACGTGTGGTGAAGCAACGAGAGACCTTGGAGTTTACGTGTTTGTATGACACGTCATTTTTAGAGCCTGTAAGGACTGTGCAAAACGTCTTTTTTACTTGAAATAAAGAGTAGTTTGAATTTCTGCAAACTAGACTTTTAATTCTACGAACCCACAAATTCACAATATGTAAAAATTAGAATTAACTATTTAGATTTAGGGTAACAACTTCCCACACACTTTAGCTCCTGTTTGCACGTCATTATCTATTCTTGATACATTTGGTTTTATCATAAAGGAAGTGTTAAAAAGCAATAGCAGATTTCAAGTTGGTATTTCTGTTAAGGAGAATAGTGACATTTAGAAAATTATAGGTTCTGAGGTTTCTAGTTTCCTAGAAATGGTGATTTCAGCAATACTACTTCGTAACACAAGCTTCCCCGAATTACTTGACACTTGACAGTACAACAAACACGCATTGGCAGTTCAATTACACAACTAATTGAATTTCAAAGTAGATTACAATCCGTTCCATGTTTATTGGTTGATACAGGAGATTAATATGGGCCCTGTGAGTAAACTTGTTCATGACGCAACACCTCTAAACGTAGAAACGTAGGAAATTCATCAACAGGAATTTACTTCTGACTGCCACAATTAGTTTATAATTGCGTAAACAAGTCCTCTCCAATCCAGACATTTCATTAAAATACCTGTCAGCTACTGAGAGAATTGCTTTAGCCTCTAAAACGCTGAGTAACAGGAATATGTGAAATACCAGTCTTGTAGGACTGGTTTCTCCACAAAATTGCTTCTAATGACGCCGCAGTAAGAAAGTGTCTCGCCTTTTTTATGAATCATTATAAAGTAAACGTTTTTTATGGATTTAATTTTTGTAAACCCTCAGGAACAAAACTTACAGACGAATTTTATTATTATGCTTACATCTATGTTATATTAAGAAATGTAATGAATTGACGAGATACGTTTTTTGTGCAGACTTAGACGGTCATGTTTATTACACCATAAAGAAACATTCCCTTCTAAGAAATTTTAAGTTATTGAAACCAGGTATATACATTAAGCTTGCTAGGTAAAACTAATGACGCTGCGAAAGGGGTGATGACGCTAAGAGAGGTGCAAGCTGTTGAGCCGTTTAAATGTACGGTGCCCGCCTCGATAGCATGTGTGCCTCACGTTTAAGAGGTCCCGAATTCGAATCTCTGTCAGAGTGAGTTACCTGGATAAGTTTTTTCCGGTGTTTTCCCTTTTCCTAAAAGACGAATGTCGAGTAACTCTAAGCTACATGGACCCTTGGCCCATTTGAACATTAATTTCACGCATTAATTTCATCGTCCGATATGACCTAAAAGTCAAAGCACGTAAATTACAAAAAAAGTGTATGGCATGCACAAAAATATACAGTACGGATGTAGTATTTTACCTTGACAGGTATCCTACGCGGTAGGGATGAGTAGCAACTGTGGTGGGGATAGTGCACCTTCGCCACAATGCGTCACGACGAGATACGTTGACGAGATACGTTTTTTGTGCAGACTTAGACGGTCATGTTTATTACACCATAAAGAAACATTCCCTTCTAAGAAATTTTAAGTTATTGAAACCAGGTATATGCATTAAGCTTGCTAGGTAAAACTAATGACGCTGCGAAAGGGGTGATGACGCTAAGAGGTGCAAGCTGTTGAGCCGTTTAAATGTACGGTGCCCGCCTCGATAGCATGTGTGCCTCACGTTTAAGAGGTCCCGAATTCGAATCTCTGTCAGAGTGAGTTACCTGGATAAGTTTTTTCCGGTGTTTTCCCTTTTCCTAAAAGACGAATGTCGAGTAACTCTAAGCTACATGGACCCTTGGCCCATTTGAACATTAATTTCACGCATTAATTTCATCGTCCGATATGACCTAAAAGTTAAAGCACGTAAATTACAAAAAAGTGTATGGCATGCACAAAAATATACAGTACGGATGTAGTATTTTACCTTGACAGGAATCCTACGCGGTAGGGATGAGTAGCAACTGTGGTGGGGATAGTGCACCTATCGCCACAATGCGTCACGACGAGATACGTTGACGAGATTCGTTTTTTGTGCAGACTTAGACGGTCATGTTTATTACACCATAAAGAAACATTCCCTTCTAAGAAATTTTAAGTTATTGAAACCAGGTATATGCATTAAGCTTGCTAGGTAAAACTAATGACGCTGCGAAAGGGGTGATGACGCTAAGAGAGGTGCAAGCTGTTGAGCCGTTTAAATGTACGGTGCCCGCCTCGATAGCATGTGTGCCTCACGTTTAAGAGGTCCCGAATTCGAATCTCTGTCAGGGTGAGTTACCTGGATAAGTTTTTTCCGGTGTTTTCCCTTTTCCTAAAAGACGAATGTCGAGTAACTCTAAGCTACATGGACCCTTGGCCCATTTGAGCATTAATTTCACGCATTAATTTCATCGTCCGATATGACCTATAAGTCAAAGCACGTAAATTACAAAAAAGTGTATGGCATGCACAAAAATATACAGTACGGATGTAGTATTTTACCTTGACAGGAATCCTACGCGGTAGGGATGAGTAGCAACTGTGGTGAGGATAGTGCACCTATCGCCACAATGCGTCACACGCGTAAGATTACGAGAGGGGACTGCGGTGGGTAAGGTGTCTAAAAACAAATCTCACTCTCGAAGCCAGTATTGCAGCTCTTATAAACTAAGTTGTAATTCTTACTATGGTAGTAATCTCCACGCTTTTGTAGGATATTAAATAGTACATAGGCGTTTGGAACAAAACCCTGTTCTCCTCCGGCAGGCATGATAACCAACTGTCGGCCATTCGACATCGCTGCAGAGTCCCTGTAACGAGTTTCACTCCAGGCATATGGTCTAGTATGTGCTGAATTGATATGTTTCACTCATATGAATTATATAAACTTCACTTCGATATCTGCGAATATTTCGTAAATACTTAAGCCTTTTTCCTCGTACGGTACGATGTTCGATTAAAATTTGTCCGTCACGCTTAGTGTTTTTTTCCATATAAATCCTATCTTCAAAAGAACTCTTCTTAATGTTCAAACACTGCCTTGGAAGTCAATAGAATTTTGGAGCTTCATAAACACTTTCTTTAGAGTTTGTGTTTGTTTTTCTGTGCTTTAAAATTATTCGCAGTTCCCCTAATTACTTCTGAATTAAGACATCCAAATTAGATTTTGTGCATCTTCTTAATCTTTGTTTTCTGGGCATAGAGAAGGACGTTGTTGTATTAGCACCAATGGCTTTTCTTTCCTTAATAACTCACCTAAACTGCTTTCAGACACAACTGTTACCCCCAGCAGACACGCAAATTTTGAAACAAGCTTTAATAGTAGCCAGTAGCTCTGCAGGTGTTTACTTGCTCGCAACTGACCTGCCCTCCTCTCCAGTTGCTACCGTTCTGAAGTGGACTCGTCCAGATACCACTCGCATCACCCTCCATCTGTCAAGATATAAAAATACATCTGTACTTATTTTCGGAATGCGCATGCGCACGCCTGAGCGTCTGCGTGTTATTAAAGTCGCGCTGTTCAAACGGTTACCGTGATGTATCTTTCGGAAAAGATACCTCTCGAATAACACACTGATTACTCCACGTGGAGTGAAAGTATATCTGTCATTTGTGATTCCTGTGAATCCCATTGGCTGAAGTGATGCGTTCATTGGCGCTTAGCACACTACCGGGAGGCGCGTCGGTACCCCTCTCACTCTTACAAGAATGATCGTGCGTTATCTGAGAGGTTTCTATTACCAAAGTTAAATCCGTGGTAACCGTTCCAGCAGTGGGACTATACTTCGTCATGTTAGTTGTGTAAAGTATGCTGTGCTCTGTGATTAGAAGTGACAATGTGTCTCGCAAAGGAGGAAAAAGTGTTATAGTGGAGTATTATTTACGCTCGTACAGAAACGGTTATCAAGGCCGGCTGAGTTTAAAGTTAGGGGCTTGGGGGGACTATCCCTTGGCGCTGAGTTCCCCTTCCCATTACATTCCCCCGATCTCACACCACCTGATGCCCACGTGTGAAGAATATTAAAGGGGAAGGTTTTCAGTTGCCTAGATCCATCCAAAGCAGTCTCCATTATGCCAGAAGATCGTCTCGTTCTTCGAGACTGCAGCATCCTGCGTTCCGGAATATGCTAGGAAATCTGCGTGATCCCTATATACACTGCCCATAGCGCAATGGAACACATTTTGAACATTTGCACTATTATCTCGATACAACGTTAATGACAATGAAACGGTGCATGTTTAGCTTTTAAAATTAAGTTGGAGTTTTCATGGAAAGGTTAATATATATGGAAATGAAAATATGAAATTCAGTAGGTCATGAGATGATGCAATATGTATGTGTTATGATGTAATATTTTTGGTATTTGTGGTTGTAAAAGTATCATTATATAATATGTTTATGTGGCGCAGTAGAAGGCAAGTTTATTGGGGTAGTTATAGCAACGTGAACGAAGGAGAAGATCAAATTAACCGATGAAGCGTCTTTCTGCTTGTGACCTACTGAGAGTAAAGATGTGTTCTAGTGTCTCTATGAAATTGTGCAGAGATTCTGGTTTGTGCATTTAGCATGCATGATTTGCGTGTGTAGGGGAACATTAATTAATTAATATATCAAGCATTATTTGTAAATGGATAACTTTATTAATATAATTTATATCGGCGAAAACAAACGTTTATAGGCATTAAATAATCATTATTCCAGGGAAAGAATTATTTTATCATCCTTAAAGGAATAATATAATTCCTCCACCGACACTATGCCCGGATGTAAGATCTCACAGGTACGAGAGTAGCCGAGGAACATCCCGAACCTGACTACAAGATCGTCAAAGAGGTAATCATCACATAATCACCTTCCCTAACACTTCTCCCGCCTCCACACGTGCAACGAACCGTTGCGACAATAAGAGTAACATAATTTCCAGTACTGTATATTTTGGTGCATACTGTAGTTCAAGTTTGTAGCACAACCCTTTTGCAACCCTATTATGGTACACTAGTGCCACTAATAAGACTTTGCAATTGTTATTACAGAGGGAATAAATATTTATGAGCTTGTAGATTATTATTATATTATTGTTCTTTTGTTTTGAAATGCTTTAAATAACAATTGTAAAATAAATAACAGTAATTAAAACAATTATGCAAGCAAAATCAATATTTATTACACACGATTGATATTTTATTACTGTTAACTAACTAGAAGTAGCATTGCAACTGCATGCTGCGATATAATGCACTTATACATAACTGGCGATCAATGAAACAACTTCTGAATTTCTCCAATTTACTAAATGCATGTGTATTGTGTATTCAATTCTTCCATGTTAGTAAGTAATGAAAATAATACGTGGAAATTAAACTATGAATATATGTTGATCATTGGTCGTCAATGATAACCGTGATGGCAAGTAACGATCCATACATTGGAGCTTATATTTGGCTCATTAATAAACATTAACAAATAAAAAGGAAGTGAATGCTAAAATTCAAATTTCAGATATTTTTAAACTCCATGTCTGCATATTTATTAATACAGAAGTTTATAAAGACTTACTATGCATATATGTAAAAAATGAACAAAACACGAAGTTAGGTTAGGTTATTGCATCGGATGTAGAAAATGCTATCGTCAAAAATTCATTTTACTCTTCAGTATCTGATTTCTAAACTTTTTAAAAATGGAATGCTGGTATATAGATTTCGAACAGTGCCTTGCAATAAAAATATTTTAACAAATCTGTGTCTTATTGCTTCACAATTAAATATTGGAGATCATGTTGTCTTACCGAAGAAGCGTGTGAGGGCCTCATTCCAGAAGTCCCTGTTCAATTTGCGTCGACTTCCCGCAATAACTTGGGCTTTCCACGGCTTTTTCTGGTTGCTAGTTGAAGATCTTAATCATTGTTTGAAGAATACAACGAAACTCTTTTTTTTTATTTTACACGTTCTCAAATCCTTCAAAGCAAAACAAAATTAATACTACAAATTTAATTTAATTCCCATAAATAGCCAGATTTTATATACTTTTGGTGTACCCTGGAGGAAATATAAAATACAATTTGTAGAAAAAAATATATCCTGTTCTATTTGCATAAAGATTCCGATCTGACCGACTGCCCAATTGCATATATTTTGTTACTAAAAGTACGCGTCATTTGGTTTAAATTTTGGATAAACTGTAGTGCAATAAATGTATCACAAGGTGTACACATTTCTTACAAACAAAACGATATTCAGAAGAAGATACAAAAATTATAAATGCGGTACAACCAAAAGAAATTTATTAGATATGAGTCAAAGCTAATACACTAAAATTGTATAAAGTTTTAGCAGTGCGTACCATCTGTGTTGTATGGATGTAAGTGTTGGACGCTGACTGGAATGGACTACGCTTCGGGGGGGAGGGGATTCGGCATAGAGGTCTAATGTACTCATGCCCCAATGGGGCACCCCCGGGAGGAAGGATGAGGTGTGAGGAGACAGAAGCCGACCGTCCCAAAGAGCCATGAAAATGCAGAGGACAGGGTCACTACACTTTGCCAGTTGGAAACTTTCTGACAGGCCAGAACTGATATCGCACTTTAGCCTGGTCCGGAAACGGAACCACCAGACTGGATTCGGAGATGGTACTACCAGAGGGGGAAGTTTATATCAAGAGTATATCATCTTGCCATACAACTCCGAGACCCGCCGAAACCTTGAAAAAGACTAATAGATAAGAGATGATACGAAATGACAATAGACAAGAAATGGAGGGGCAGGAAATTCGGGAGATGCAATTAATCCACCGAGGATTCTTCTGGCGACCCGGGAAACCGCTGATAAACCCATAGCAGATAGTTTCGCCATGGGAATCGAACCTGAACCTCCGAAAGTGGGCCGCAGACAAAACCGTCTGAGCCACTCTGTTCGGTATGTTGGACTCTAACAGAATAAGAAGCCAAACAGGTAGAAGCTGCAGAGATTCTGGAGACTATAAAACAATTAATAAAAAAGGTGAAGACATCATGTATGTAAAAGTTGAACAAAGGAATAAAAGAACATCAAATGGAGGGTACAGGGAAGAAACCTGGTAAGTCACATTTTTTCTCAAAATGCGTTTGACATGTCATTGGACACTCCATGGGAAGTACCATATTTTATAGGGATAAAACAGGGGAAAAACTGGTTAGTCGTGGCGTTTTTGGACGTTTAAATTTTGGTGTACAGGAAATAAACTCGGTAAATCAATTTTCCTGGGAGAGAACCAGGTAAGTCATCTTTCTGCCAACAGAGGCGGTGCGATAGCGACTTATCCCACCATTTATTCTTCGTTGCGCTTCAGAGACTGATAAGAATGTCTTTGGAATTTGGAATTATCATCAATTATTATTATTATTATTATTATTATTATTATTATTATTATTATTATTATTATTATTATTATTATTATTATTATTATTATTATTATTATTATTATTATTATTATTATTATTATTATTATTATTATTATTATTATTATTATTATTATTATTATTATTATTATTATTATTATTATTATTATTATTATTATTATTATTATTATTATTATTATTATTATTATTATTATTATTATTATTATTATTATTATTATTATTATTATTATTATTATTATTATTATTATTATTATTATTATTATTATTATTATTATTATTATTATTATTATTATTATTATTATTATTATTATTATTATTATTATTATTATTATTATTATTATTATTATTATTATTATTATTATTATTATTATTATTATTATTATTATTATTATTATTATTATTATTATTATTATTATTATTATTATTATTATTATTATTATTATTATTATTATTATTATTATTATTATTATTATTATTATTATTATTATTATTATTATTATTATTATTATTATTATTATTATTATTATTATTATTATTATTATTATTATTATTATTATTATTATTATTATTATTATTATTATTATTATTATTATTATTATTATTATTATTATTATTATTATTATTATTATTATTATTATTTAAGTGGAAACTCCCCGGAATTTGCCTATGGATCTGAAGTAACAAAATATCCAATTCAGAGTAAGGCCCCGACGGTAATTGACTCAGGATCCGCAAGCATATCTCGGAGCTACAATTACTCCAAAAAGTATTCATCTAATGCATGAGTTTATGTTAAGGACGTATGGCTGGTGGAAAAGCATCAGAGTAAAGTACTGCAGGGACACTGTCTTATTTATTGATTAGTGGAAAAGAGAACACAATAAAGAAACACATTGTATCTATTCATGTATACATAGTTAAACATTCAAAAGTAAAATAAGTATTGGGCTGCATACCGAAAATGGTGTAGAAAGTTACAGTTAGCACTTAGTAGGTCCTCCATTCCTCTCTATAATCTCTTACATTCTCCTTGGCATGGATTTCACCAAAGATTGTGTTGCTTCCACTGTAATTTTACGCCATTCCTCTACTAGAGTTTTATTTAGATCCTTTATATTAGATATCTGATGATTCCTAATATTTCTGTCCAGTATACTCCATAAATTCTGTATTGGATTCGAGTATGGGTATTGCGAATGTGTCGGCATCTATCGTGGAGTATCATAAAACAACCATTGCCTTGTATCTAGAGCTGTGTGTTTTTAATCACTATCTTATGTGAAAATATAATCCTCAGAAAGACCCAAATTATTCAAACTCCTGGACAGATGTGTTTTTAGGATGTTTATATAAACCTTATGGTTCATAATTCCATCAATAAAACACCAATCCCCTCATGCAGCCCCAGAAAAGTACTGAGCCGCCTACATTTTTAATTGAAGTTCTTATATTTTTCTCCTCAAGCTCACAATTCTTTTTTTCTCCACACTATTACTCGCCATTTTGACTTAAAGAGCTCAAATTGACTCGCCAGTAAATACAACCTTCTTCCAGAAATCAAACCCATCGTATTTAGATTCTTTTGCGAAAGCAACTCGCTTCTTTCTGTTGATTTTATTGATGTATGGTTTTCTACGGGCTGTTCGACCGCCATACTCGGCTTCATAAAGCACATTTCTTATTGTTTGTGCTGAAACGGACTTTCCTATGAGTGTTTGAACTACAATAGCAAGTTTTGGAGCACTTAGTTTAGGATTTTTCTTTACTTCTATAAGTAACTGTCGTTTCTCCATCTCGGATAGAACTGCAGGACGACCCCTTCTTGATTGCTTTTAGTAAGTTTTGTTCTGATAAAACCTGTATATAATGTGTTTTCTGTACTGCTAGGTCTTCCAATGGTTTCTCCAATTTCTTAAAAAGATTTTCATTTTTTAAATAATCTGATGCAAAATTTTCTCTCTAATTTTGTAGTTTTACGACATTTTCGATCCATATTACTTAAATAGCAGTCAACGACTTTGAAAACAGAGATAGAACTGTCAAAGACAGTGGATGAAACTCAACTACACAACTACACAAGAAAAGGGAAGGGGTGTGTGTCAGTGAGGCACCATACCTGGGATCATGTTTACTAGACGAATACCTGTTTGACATCAAATGGGACACGATTTTAAATAATGTAGGGCTGTTCACTAATTACGCAATATATGAACCCAAATTGGGTTTTATTTTTAAATCTAGATATCAACCAATGTAAGGAAATAGTTATTGTTCGTTTCTTATATATATATATTTTCTGACTGTGCTTGCTATGTTCTATGTGCTATAGTTAGACGAATACTTTTTGGAGTGTCTGTATATCGCATGGTATACAAAAATCACTTCTTACGTCCCTGACCGACACAAACTTTCTGTACAAACGCGCCCACCGCTCCTATAGAAATTGACTCTCTGCAGATGACAAACTTGTTTCCGTTAGATTTTGCGAACAGCGGGGAGCTATGGACTTTACAACGGAAATCACAACCGTCGCAACAAAGCCAATCTCTCCCCTTTATTGAAACAGCTAAACTTGTAAAACAACTGCCCATCTTGTAGTCACATAACCATCTCCATAACCCTTAGTTTGAATATTTCATTACTAGGAACAATTCTTATTCCTCATTCCATTTTCCAGCTGTTGCATTATGCATTATGCTTTTTGTACAGAAGGTGAGAGAGAACAAGTGCTATGAAGACCACTTTCCGGTTTTTATCGGCGCTCTCACTCCCTCAAACTGGACTAAGCAAACCAGAAAACGTTCATTTGTTTGCGGTTCAGTAGCTCCGTGTGAAGCAGAAGCTGGAATGGAATGGGAGTTAATTAACACTGCACCAGAAGGTTCAATATATCGGTACACATACCAATTTGTATATTCAATTTGCTACCGTCCTGATAAGAACCAGATACACAAGGTTTCAAACACGGTACTGTAACAAGAATCACTTTACCAAACTACATGTACATAAAAACAATAAAATACTGGATTTTAATAGACATTTTAATAGGTCATATGTGCAATTTGAAAGCCACCGAACACCGTGGTATCCGAACAGCGGTTACGAAAAATAAACATTATAAATCTGGTCATCAAGATTCAAAACTGTGAGTTCTAATTTGCATTTGACAATTAATATCAAAATGTACTACATATATTCTCACTCACACCCAACTAAAAATGCCCAGGGATCTTCGAATTAAAACCACTTTGTATACATAAACACTTTTTATACCCACTGCCACGTATAAAATATTCTTTGAAATATAAGTGCCAAAAGTTAATTGTTCTACTAAAATTCATCACACTTAATATATGTTTAATTAGTTGGCACTTCTTTCTAATATGCGACGCGGCGATTTATTTTCTAAGTCCTACACACTTTTTGATATTTTTACATACAAGAACAATTTTTTAATATAATTTATTTACTTCTTAGTGTAATTTCGTGTTGGAAGGCATTCTTTTGGTGTTATTATTTGTTTGTTTATTTACTTACTGCGTAATTCAGCAATATTGAAGAATTCAACCAAACTATCCTTGTTTCTCTACTGAACGCAATGCTGCCAACAGTCTTACTTGTCCCTAAATTACGCTGTTTAGCAGACTAACAAATGTTGTTTGTGTCCACATTTGTCATTGGGTCAACAAAGTGCACTGAGTGATTCACTCCTAGGTGCGCAACAAACCTCCAGCCATCAGCACATACGTGCTCTGCAATTAGATTGTAGAGCGTATTTGCATCCCTTCTGTTGCTGGAGCATATCGTCATCCGCACCACATTCGTTCCCACGTCGATCCCCAAGAGCCAGTTGCCCTCTACCACGCGCCCACGATGAAACTTGCGTAGTCCTATTTTGCATTCGTCGATTTGAACGACGTGGTCGGGACCGCCAATTTCCCCCCTTGCAGTATACTTGGTGTCATTTGACATGCACACTCCGCGGCAGTAGCCGAACCAGTCCGATACAGTCCGCGAACTCATACATATTTTTTTCCTACAGAGCACACCATTATCGTCGTGTCGTAGGATTGTTTATGTGCAAAGCAGTGCATGAGTAACGAAATGGGTGCCAGGGCATAAGAGGATTTCAGAGAAGGAAGAAGCAGATTCCTTGGTAAGGAAAGGATATTCTCAAGCATTTACTGGTCCTGAATCAGTTTTTGAGATACCCATAATGTCTTGAGGAATCACTGTTTAATAGATTAAATATCACCAACAGTTTCAGTGCACTTAAAGAGAACAATGCAACCATGGCATAAGAAATATGAATAGAATATGATGTATTTAAAACAATAAATCTAGGATTAACCTGATATCCGAGCCTTTGAAAGGATAGGTTATGGAAAAACGCCAGAGCGAACTATCATTAAGGACTAGAGGTGCCAGGCCGCACAAATAAATTCACATGACTTAAGGCGCCTTTTAATTTGAAGAAAAAATTGTTACATATTTTATTCAATTGTAATAATCCAATTGTAATAATTATACCACGATTTTTTATGGTTACCGAAACTTGCAACCCGCAGTATTGAACATAACCTCGCCAGTCTCCTCGTTGCAAAGGGCCAGATTATTTGGGCCCGCTAGCACTTCTCACCTCGCTGTACACTTTGCCAATCACGTGTCCATACCTCCCTCGCTACATACATAGTACTTAGCAAGTTTGCGGCCAGCTAATTGCGGCCCGTTGCATTAAGTTTAGCATTCTTGTGATTGTTGACATTTTAATTGTTTGCTGGACAAGGTAGTGTAACTTTAAAATAAATAGAGTGGAATATATAATAAAAACTCCCATTAATTCTTTAAAGGTACAAGAAATACCTGAAATTAAACGATTAGGTGCACATCAACCGAATAATTTTACATTTACGCAATAAGAAGGCAAAAACAGAGGACTTAATGCAGCAGTTAGTTCAGTAAGAAATTGTGCTTTGCAGAATTTTGAATCAGTTGTGTCTGGAATTCGTGAGAACAATAGCAGATATGAGGTTGCTGATAACTTTGCTCCTTCCTCAAGAAAGCGACCGAATTACGATTCTGAAGTGAATCTGTGAATTCAGATGCCAAAGAAGTGTGCGATATAGTGTTCAACCAGATGAAAGGACGATTACATATATCAATATGTTTGGCATTATTGTCCCAAAGAAATTTATTACATACAGAAAAAATTTGCCTGCCAACTGTTAGAATATTTGCATCAAATTGCAATTAGAATTCCACAATCTCGTACGAAATTTCAGACAGTGAACTCTCAGTGATTTATCATAATGGTACAAATATATCCATTCAGACAATCTACCAACAATGAGTATTTTTAAAGATCAATCATAATGCAGATTGTACAACGAAGAGTAAGAAACTGCCTCCACATAGTTTTAAAGTGTGAAGTAATGAATAGGAAGATATACTAACTTTTGTGTTTTATAAAACTGGATGATAATCTTCCAAAATAAAACTTAGGAAATAACTGCTGACCCTGATTGAATACATAAGATAGAATTATTTAATTAAAATAATACAACAATCTTAGTATTAAGACAAATTATTACTCGATTCCATGACTTCTATTACACAGCCCAGTCCAGAGTGCAGTATATTACTTAATGATATTATGGCTGTCTGTTCAGAGTGCTGGAAAAGTCGACGAATGCATCAGTTGCCATCATATGGAGTAATCTTGTAATTTGTAATTTTTAATTTATTTCTCATCTTTCCTTTGACATCATCAAATGGAAATATAAAATCAAGATTACAATTATAAAATTCATACTAGAAAACGCCATATATTCCTAAATCATGAAAATTCTACCATGTTGCTTGCCATTGAATAATAATTCAGTCCCCACACACCTAACTCTACTCCTTTTTACACATTTTGCCATTTCACCTATTCTATTCTACATTTTACTCTTAATTGCTCTTTGTCATTTCTCTTTAACTTTCCCTAAACAATTCCCTATATTTCTCCTGTTCTTTTCCCCCTTTACTGAAAATTTTTTTCTAATTACTACTTCGCCCCCCCCCCCAAATTGTTCCATTTACATAGTCAGGCCTGCTCTCTCCATATATTTGACTACTATATAATATACAATGGAAATCTGCATTGTCTTCTACACAGAGTGGACATTTCTCTAGCTCCCTCTCTTGACCTATACCTTTGAAATTTCTCACTCCTGTTCTCGTCCAAGCAAAACCTTCTCATCCTAATTTACTACATATATCCTTCCCTCCCGCAGGTTGTTTTTATTTATCTAAATAACTTCAGTGAGCTTTTGTCACTTGTACTGGTAAAAATGTATTGTCTGTCAATATGTTATAATCTTAACTTCTTTCCAGAAGCCTCTATATCCATACTCTACATTTATCCAAGAATGACCCATACCTATCTGCTTCAACACGTCATTCATTTAATGTGCCCAAGACCCTCCCCAGTTACTTCTCCTTTGAATATGAAAACATTCTTTAATAATATTGACATCTTCCAAGTTAGCGATTCTGTATGAATGTTTCAATGCCCTTGACAAGATTTTATCATATGGAGTATAAACTTACACTAAAGTAAGCGTGTAAGAGCTAAGATCATAACTAAGAAGAATGGGATAAGACAGTTTATATGGTTCCACTCCTAGTCAATTTTCGTTGTTGAAATTTCAAGATAGCTACTTATGGAGACATGGCATTGATTGTTCAGAGTGAACCGCACTCTATACTATTTTTAAGTTAGCTATTTGCTAGTAAATGTAATACCGTTTCGATGCAGCGATACAATTGCCAGGTTATATTTTTTATCGAAGGTTTTAAGGTGTATATTGTGTATGTGGGGGGGGGGGTTGTTTTACGCCCGCTTTTACTAATGCGGCACGGTAGGTCTTGGCACTGGTCATACATGACACCACTGACAGGTGAAACCGAAGATCCCACAGAAAAACTGTCTCAGCACCGTGTTGTCCACCACATATCTAATTTTGCGTTCGGCTGGGATCGAAGGCATTGGTGAGTGTTGTGCGGTCTTACCACTCAGCCACAGCGCGGCCAGGTTGTAAGTTGGTATCCTCGCCAGCCTCGTCCTGATTTCTTTGAGTTTGATGGCATGGTGTGATGAGGTCATAATAAAGTGAAATACTTTGCAGGACTACAATGGCAAAGAATATTGTGAATCACAGACTGGTTGGCATTCTTGTTTTGAATAACCTGGTCTGTAGCACTGTTAGGACGTTGGTGTACATCACAAAATTGATATACAATAGCTCGCATTACTCCAGCTGATTCAGTTGACCCTACTTTTGTAGCCTTAAGCAATCATACTGAATATTCTGTATGAATGGCTCTTAGGAATGTAGTATCTACTCAAAAATCTGTAATATGGATGTCTAGGAGGCCGTACATTCAACTGAAGTTCTGATAATATAGCAGATGTTAACAGATTCGAAATTCATTTACAAAAAGCTTATTTGTGACTTATGTAGTTTGAATTTTTTCGTATGATGCTTTTTTGAAATGTTTTTAATCAAAATAATTGGAGCGGCCTTCCAGAAATGGCGAAAAATTATTGACTTTTAAATTATGTTTTGTTCTGATGCATTGTTAATTTAAATGTAGGACTTTGTGCTTAAAGAAGTTATTTCTAATCTATCCATAGTATGAACAAACAGGCACAATAATGGACTTCCTTGAGTTTGTTTCTTTTGTCTAAGGTATACTGCGATACTTTATAGGCAATAACATCTAAATCAACAATAGAACACACGTGCAACTTTAAGAGAATATAATACACAACTGGGAGATTACATTACACTATTTACATATCAGAAAAAATGTTGAAAGTGTCCTCCGCCAGCCTCATATTCCACGTCCAGGCATTCTCTACATAATGTGGTGAACAAATGAGGCTTGTTTTCATTTTTCAGGCTAAATAAGCACACAAAACACAGATATTGGCCTGCTGTGAAACCTCAAGTGATCCACAAAACCTCATTGCATGATGAAAGGTTTGGAGTATGGTGCGCGGTGTCAGCTTCCAGGATCGTTGGTCCCATTTTCTTTGATACGACTGTAGACACTGAAGTTTATATGAGTATCTTCAAAGCATTTGTGGAGCATCTGGATAATATCGAATTGAGAGAAGGCTATTTCCAGCAAGATGGAGCAACGTGCCATACATTTAATGACACCATGGAACTTGTAATCAGCTTCTTTGATAATCGAATACTCTCAAGAGATCTGTGGTCTCCCAGATTCCCTGACCTAACCTCACGGGATTTTTTCTTTTGGGAGTATTTAAAAATAGTTGTACAAGAATACGCCACGGACAATTGATCTTCTAAAGGAATCCATTCGAACCGAAATAAGTAACATTGGCGAGGATACTCTCCGTAAAACTTCAGAGAATATGGTGAGACGAGTGCAATCAACTATAGATGCTGGAGCAGAAAACTTCCAACATTTTATCTGAGATGTAAATAGTATAATGTAATCTCCCAATTGTTTATTATATTCTCTCAAATTTGCACGAGTGATGGATCGCACCATACTTTGAAACGAAAACTGCTATGAAATTGAGGCGTCGAAATTTTAGAGTGAATTTAACACAGCTTTCATGTATGAATTATAGAAATCAAAACAGTATAGTATATAATAATTGGCGTAGTGGACAAATTTAAAACATCGCATAGTACAAATATTTATTTTAATGTGTAAGATTTCTTAAACGTTTCCCATTGCATTTATAACCTCCTATAGAGACCAGAAAGGCTACAAAGTTCTTGAATTAATAGCCTTTAAGCCTGTTAGACACGGTTTTATACTAACAGATGTTTAGTTACCGTCACATTGTTTTAATAGCTTCTGTAATTATTGTGTCTGCATTTTATATTCCAAATCAGATGTAGTGAAATACGGAGGAATTTACTGCGGATTGTAATGACGCATATCGTCAGATGTAATCATGAGAGAAAAGCATTAACAAAGGTTAATGGTCTCGTAATGGGTGCTAGAGTGAGTGTCCAGCATATAGATCAGTCTGTGTGACGTGTTATGAATGGTAACAGTAGTAAACATTGCTACTGTTATTGCAGCACATGCCCCTACTGATATAACTTGAGCAGGAGTGTTTCTATTCTCGCGAACTCACCTTTCGGTAATCAATCAACCATTAAATGTCAAAGGTAATATCGAAGAGAATTTAGGGATTACTCTTCAAAGAGGCGTGGCCGTAGAAATTTCACTTCGTGGATGGCAATGCAGTCATGCCTGCAGTGATCGCGTTTTACATTCAAATTAAACCAAAATAGAGTTATGTATTTATTAATTTTTTGTAATATGCTAGTGGAGATACAGAACACAAACTCCAGCTGAAATGCATTAGGTATATCATAATGCCAGAGGGTTTCGTACTCCATTTTTTCATTTTTATGCAGCACAGCACAACGTGATATTTTCATTCCAAATTCTATATAGTTGCTAACTTTTTGTACTTCTATTCAGTAATTTATTTTTATAATATTTGAATTCTGACGAAATAAAATTTTGTCATATTGTTTTGACCACAAATTGGGCAGATGCTGCATCTGCTGAAACCCAAATAAATAAAAATAGGCCACAATCCTTTAAACTGATGATAAATTAGTATGTAGCGAATTAATAAAAATACGATAAACATTAAATGCGCTAAAATGTGTTTAAAATACATTACATGGCAATACATTTTATTTAAATAGGGAATGCATATTTTCTATTAATAAGTAGCCAATACATCACTTAAGGGCATAGTTGTCTTAATGCTTACTAATGCTCCTTCCCGTTATCCATTACGGTAATTGTAATGTTATACAACCCCGGCTATTTAGAATAATGGTTTAAAAATCATCAAATATTCACACAAAAGCATTCGAAATATCCCTAAAAGGTCTGACTTCGTCCCTTACCTACTCCCTCCGGAAATCTTCCTATTTCTGAAAACACAGGTTTTGGTCGATTTGGTCTGGTAATTTTTAAAATAATAAATTCAGGATAAATTATACCCTTCTGCTATTATTTAATAACATAAAAGACTCTACAACTGTCAGCTAATGCAGAGAACCTCAACATATACAGTGATGAAGGTAAGTTTGGTGTCTGTGAAAATTCCAGACTTCTACTTCGCCAAGTTAACCCACTTTCGAAAAATGGCATAGTCACTCTATATATTGTTTTGTAATTTTACGTCGTCCAACGTTGTCATATCGGACGGTGAATGAAATGGGGATGAAATCATGCTCAAATGTGTCCAGGGTCCATGGAGCTTAGAGCTACCCGACATTCGTCTGTAAGGATAAGGGAAACCCTTGGAAAAACCATATCCAGGTAACTCACCCTGACCGAGATGCGAACTCGGGACCTCTTGAACGTGAGGCAGACATGCTACCATCTACGCTACCGAGGCGGGCGTCGATCTCCTTGTAATGATATTATTAACTTCTCTAGAATATAAAGCTCTTAAGACAGCTAACATAAGACTTGATAATTGCTATTGCGAACTCTAAAGTTTAAAAGTAAAGTTTATGTAATAATTCATTTTAATTTATCATCAAGAAGAATAACATTTTATGTTGTTGTAAAATATGGATTAAGTACTACAGACATTAAGGATTTTATACCTTTACACAATTAATTTTTATTTACTTCTAAAATAACATGGTACATGAGATGAAGCTGGAGCAGTGATGGAATGAGCTTGCGGGGGAAACCTGTGCTTCCGCAGAAAATCCACCCCAGCTCCGTGTTGTCCACCAAAAACCTCACTTTGCGGTCGCCTGGAATCAAATCTGGTTCGCCTAGGTGAGATAGTGCTTGAACATTGAGTTTTTAACGTTGAAACAAAACTTCCAAATATACATAGAGTCAGACTGAAAAATTCAGTGCCATTTTGGGACTTGAACATGGATCTCCCGGTCTCCGTCCGGTAGCTCTTAATCATTTAGCTATCATGGCTACACCCCAACATGATATTGAATTCCGCAACTGACTCGTATGTTTCTCTGTAAACCACTAGGGGTTCTCAAATACAATGAAGTATACATTTTTTGTGGCGACTTACTATGTTGTAAGTACTTAAGTCCCAGGCTCTATAGTTACCACTATTAGGTTCATAGAAGATGGGAGATTCGTGCTCCAAATCCCGGCTATGGCAATGGATTTTTCAGTTGGACTCTATTCAAATTTTAGCCTACACACGGCTAGTGTGGAAGAACGATTAAATTTCCATCGACTACTAAATATGTATTTTAAATACGGTATGTTTTATACTGTATAGCTGTTCTATTTATTTTACAAATATTGAAACCTTATGTGAAAGTTCTTCGACAAATGTGACCTTCACAATGTGTTCGATAAGGATGACCGACGCTTTAGACAAACTTGTGAACGATGGTCCTCTCCGACTGAGAGTTCTTGCAGGTTTTCTTCAGACTTTATAAGTAAATGGTAAATGTAGAAAAGGTACAGTAAAATTAGGCCAGAAGAGTTACCTTATCTGCGTTTCTTTCGTAAATATTATGGCATTTTCCCCGTTTGTTTAATAACTTCTCCAAAGTAGGGAAGTCATATAGGACAATGTATAAATCGATGAAATGATGCTCAAATTAGCCCAGTGTCCATATAAATTATTGTTATCCGACATATATTATCCCTAATTAGGGAAAAACTCGGAAAATCCTATCCAGATAACTCATGCTGACCGAGATGGCACCTCGGGATCTCATTAATTTTAAGCAGACAAGCTACCACCTCGCTACAGAGGTAGGCTATTCCAGTGTCCATGACCTGTAGGGGTGTAACTACTAAGAACTGGCGTTAAGCAGTACTAAATAATAAAAACACAATGTGGCATATGCCGTGGTCGTTAAATTGCATCTAGGGCAAAGTAAGTTTCGCATAGAGGGACTAGTTCGTCACACAATCCCGGTCATCTAGTTAGGATACATGAAATGTCAGCAACCTAGTTCCCTATTTAAATAAGTTAAAATAATAATTGAATCTATATTTAAATAAAATTCTACCTAATCCATGAAATGCTGTTGCTACAAAAAAGTAGATCCGAAAACTGAATCGGCAATAGCAAAAGGTGCTTCATAATACACATATAATTGTAAAGCTGTAAAATATAACCATATGTGGTACTAAAATGCTTCGGTTTCTAATTACAAGGGAATTTATAGCACATTACTTAGAAGTTAGCTGTTCAATATGCACTTTTTTGTCATATAAAACACCCAGTATCGATTCTGGATTACATATAAGCATTCATATTGGTGTTTATAGGTCTAATGCTTGCAGATGTGTGTTATTTCACAATTTACCCAATCTTCATTTCATTTTGTTTCATTACTCAGCTCTCATCCAGAAAGCGTATTGCTCGATATTAGTTTAGCGCGAGATCTGTTACATAGGCTAAACAACAGAACGATAAATACAGGGTGAATATAAATGCATATAAGGATTTATCATCAGTTTGAAGATACCAGCTGCCTTTGTAAAGGGAAGAGCACGGAACGACCAAGAGTAAGTGAAGAGACTGTTGCAAGTGAGAGAGTCGTTCACCCGTAGCCCAAAGAAATCAGTTCGGAAGGCTAGTCGTGAATTACATATTCTTGTGTTGACTGTTTGGAAAGTTGTAAGAAAACGCTTACGGCTACGTCCTTACCGTTTACAGTTATTACAGGCTCTAAAGCCGACAGACCACGGATTTCGTGCCAACTTCACAAATTACCTGTTGTTTCATGATGATGACGATTTTATGGATCGCATTGTCTTCAGTGATGAATCCACCTTTCACCTTAGTGCACATGTTAACACTCATAATGTGCGCATCTGGGGCTCAGAAAATCCTCACGAGAAGGTAAAAATGCAACGAGATTCCCTTAAAGTGAATGTTTTTTTGTGCCGTATGCTGGCGAAAAGTTTGTGGGCCTTTGCTTTTTAGGTGAACCTACTGTAACTGTAGCTTCTTACCTTCATACACTAGAGCAATGGCTCTTCACTCAGTTGGAAGAAAATGAGCTAGAGATCTTCATTTTCCAGCAGGATGGTGCGTCACCTCACTGGCATTACGAATTATGCGATTGGTTTAACGTCACCTTACCCAAGTGCTGGATAGGACACAAGGGCCCCAATGACATGGCTTGCTATACATGGCCTCCACGTTCTCCTGACCTAACGCCATGCGATTTTTACCTTTCGGGCTTCATCAAGGGTCGTCTGTACGTGTCTCCACTATCAGGTGACCTCCCTGAATTAAGCAAACAGATTGAAGCAGCTGTTCCTACAATTACTGAATACACACTTATCAACGTTTGGGAAGAAGTCAGCTATAGACTTGAGTGTGCCGTGTGACAAAGGGTAGTCACATTGAACATTTATAAGTTTCTGGGTAAAATTGTTTGAATTGTTTCTTCATTTGACATATCATTTATAACTGTACGTTGAATGTAGTAAGTATTATAAAGATATTCAGGTATATACACTGTATTTATTTATGACAGCAATTGCTGTTTATAATTCAATTTTTGTTAATAAGTGAATTATATTACATTGATATTTATGACTCGTATTATTCACTATGTAAACAGTAATTATGTAAATTAACTCATTATTTCATTTCTAAGTGTATTATCCATCATCCTTTTGAATTAATATTTTTAAAGCCAACGTCATCTGTAAGGAAAAGGATGTCACTCAAAACATGTGAGTTGGAGAAGTTGCCTACCCAGCACGGCGTTCAATCCGAAGTGTAGTAATACAGAGCTGCTTAACGTGCCTCGTAGTCTCACAAAAATATAAAATAAAATAAAAAATAAAGTGTTATTATTTCCTGTATAAATATATAAATGCCCCTATATTCACTCTGTACTGTTCTTATTTATAATCGCAGGGAACCACAAAAAATTCATTTTTGTACGCTAGGGACTTAAAAGTAATCCGCTTACTGGTCTTACGGATCTTCAATATCGAACGAACTGAACAGAGGTTGAGAGATATTTTGGCAGGACACGTTACGTTTACACGTGGAATATTCTCATGGTCATAGGTGAATGCCCTAGGGGGCGGATAACTTCTCCAAAACATTGTGTCATGCATATCTGTGGAACGAACTAAGCAGATTACATTTTAGCTTCAACGGCTAACAAATGTGAGCATGCAATGACATACCTTTAAATAAAAGTAGATAGCTTTCAGAGCAATATTATTCTATATTTCTCAATTTCACAGTTATCACAGTTCCTGGTTTTAGCAGTTTTTATTCTGATAGAATTTGCTGTGTGTGACTTAATAATATATTTTTAAGAATATTATATACCAAGACAAAATCTAGCATTTACTGAACTAAATTTTTACATTGCGATATCATCTTTATAAGGGAATATCATCTGAAGAAACGTGTGCTGAAACAGGGAAGGGAAAAGGAAATTGTTTTCTTAGGAAGTTGCGGCCAAAGCAAGCGATGAAAATATGCGCAGAGATGAAACATCCAGCACAGAAATTGGCAAACTTCCATTCTAATATGTAGGGATGCACTGAGTGTATGGTCAATTTAAACTAGTGAAAAAATGCGTAAACTGGGGGAGAGGGTAAGGGGATGAAAAATACTTTAATAAGAAGCTGCAATTTGTCATAAATTAAGTTACGTTACAGCTTTCATTTGGGGAAATAATAAACCTTTTACTTCTATTGGATTTATTTGAACCAAATTAACACACATATGTTTGTAGAAATTCAATGAGTACATTTATTTCGACAGTGGGTTATACCTCAAAAGATGTTCCACTGAAATAGAAAGAGAAATGATCCCAAAAATATGTCTTAAATTTATTAAACTGTGCGCTGAAACAATAGCACAAAAGATCTCATTGAAACTGAGTGTTGAAATCATTAGTTCTGAAATGAGGGTCATTTTAAAAACTTGTTATAGTAATTTTCTCAACATTTAAATAAGTTTTTGATAGATAGAGTCAACATGAAAAATTCAATGCCGTGGTCGGGATTTGAACCACGGATCTCCTGGTTTCCGTCCAGTCGCTCTTAACCTTTGAGCTACCATGGCCAATGTACCGTCCTGACATTAAATTCTCCAGTTGACTCGTATATTTCCGCGGTAGACCACTATGGGCTCTCGCATCAAGAGATACACCGTTTGTGGCGACTTACTATCGTAGGTACTTAAGTCCCAGGCTTCATCATTTAACTAAAATAATAAGAGTTAAATGATGAAGCCTGGGGCTTAAGTACTTACGATAGTAAGTCGCCACAAACGGTATATCTCGGATGCGAGAGCTCCTAGTGTACTACCGCGGAAATATACGAGTCAACTGGAGAATTTAAAGTCAGGACGGCACATTGGCAATGGTAGCTCAAAGGTTAAGAGCGACTGCATGGAAACCAGGAGATCCGTGTTTCAAATCCCGACCATGGCATTGAATTTTTCATGTTGACTCTATCTATCAAAGCGGCTAGTGTGGAGAAATAATTAATTTCCATCAATTAACTAAAATTTAAATAAGTGTCTGAATTAGACTGAATGACCCAATGATCACTTAATGAACGTTTAGGTAAAATGCTCCATGAAAGAGCGAATTTTACTCAGTGGTACGTAAGATCCTGTAAGCATCTCTGTTATTATATGAAGAGTATTCCTTACATTGCCTGCCTCACCCGCCTCGGTAACGTGGGGGTAGCATGTCTGCCTCACGTTCAAGAGGTCCCGAGTTCGAATCTCGGGTGGGTGTATTACCTAGATAAGGTTTTCCGGGGTTTTCCCCTATCCTGAAAGACGAATGTCAGGTAACTCTAAGCTCTATGAACCCTGGACTCTTTTGAACATCATTTCACCCATTCCATTCATCGTCCGATATGACTTAACGTTGGAGGACGTAAAATAAAAAAAAACTCTACATTTTTTCAGTTAATAAATAAATACACTTTAATGCACATTTCTTTCCATCAGTTTATTTTACAAAAACTGACGAGAGAAGTTCACTTTCTGCTCTGATGCTCCGTTTTAGAGAGACTGAGAGCACTGTAGTTGAACCAGGTGAACATAAGTTCATCTCATATTCCTTCTAAAACCTTTATGACATAGACTGCATAGCTCTGCTCCCTCACCATGAATTTTTGAAACAGAAATAGCAAAACTACTCTCGCTGACATTCATGCCATGTTATAATTATACTGACATCGCAACTAAAGTGTTCACAGTAGTAAGGGAAACCCACCTCCTAGCACCTAATTTACTCCACGCGGGGAGATATTTTTATGTCTGTGATTAGCTAGAGTTGAGTATTAGAACATCTGCCCCACGTGAAATAAATGACGTCACATAAGCTAGTTCAGCTTTAATGTTATGAATACCTTATTTCACGTTGTATCAATCTAATTATAGTTTCGGTTATACAATGACTCTTGATATTGTGACCTTGTGGGTTTGTAAAATTAAAAGTCAAGTTTGCAGAAATTCAAAATGCTCTTTATTTCCGTAGAAAGACACTTTTTGTACACCCTTTTTGCAGCAGAATGACGTAACATACAGCAACACAGTCTCTCGTGGTTTCTACACACGTAAATAAACAAAAGAATTCAGTTTCAAATCACTACACGTTTATCAGTCCTCAACTCGCAACTCGATACAGTTTAAATGTACACACACACACACACACACACACACACACACACACACACACACACACACACACACACTGCATTAACCTCTCTCTGGTAGTTCCCTGTAGACATTGACTCACTTAGCTCGCCTCTCTCTTATTTATACACGAGCAGCTGTTTCTCGCAGTTTGGGGAAGTTTCTCGACAGCTCACCAAGTTTAACGGACTAGCACGATCTTTCGTAAAGTATCGAGAACACCATGGAACTGTCTCTGTCTCTTTCTCCCTCTGCTGCTCTCTCTCTGGGCGTGGCTTGGGCACTCTCTGTCACTTTCACTACCTTCTTCTCTCTCTTTCTCTCGGCGCGACAATATGTTTATGTTTAACTGGGGTATTGTACTTCTGATGTTATACAAATTGTAGTAAAATTAAAATATAAAATATATTTTAATTTAATTTACTTCACAAAAGAAGAGTACAATTATTTTTCAAAACAGTCTTCGTGACGTTTAATATTAGTCAATACGAGTAAGCAAATAGGAAGTGTACTGTGGAATGACCTGCCATGGCATCTACTTTGCAAACAGGTTGCAAAATTTAAGTATCTCTTGAATAAATAGTGTGATGTACCGAGCCATGAATAATGTTCAGATTTGCTGCTATTTTATTCACCGTTTTACGGAGAATTTACATCAGAACGGCTTCAACCGCTGCAAAGACACTATCATAAAGCGCTGTGACTGACCTAGGCATCTACCACGAGGTTTCAAAGCTTCCTATTTCCCTCGTACATTTTCTGCAACTATATACATATATCATCATAATGAACCTTCCTTTGTCGATGAATTTCAGTAGTTTTCACACTTTTACCGCACAGAAAGCGTATGGTAGAACATTGTTCTTCGTTGGTGCATGCCATAAGGGAGGCAATAGTTTTAAACTGTTATTGTGAGGGCGCCTTGCTTGTCTGCAGTACACTGTCAACTTTTCAGTATCTTTAAACCATTGAATAAAAATGCCAACATTAAAGGATAGCTTCCTAAGTTTTTAATGTTTTCTCATCTGACTCTTCATTGTACGTCCTCACTAATATATATCAGTTGGAGTAAATCCGGGAAACCCGTTTAGTCTTCATAGTGCCTGGTCATTTCGTGAATCACTTTGTCAAAATGTTGGTGGAATAGCTCTCTGGTATTCGACAAAAAATAATAATAATTACTTCACGACCTTCTCGCACAATTAAAACTAACGGGAGTGTTGAATGTTTGATTTGACCATTGCATAAACAATTTATATTTCTATTGTTCAGTATCCAGAGGTAACTCAGATGAACTTCACTGCAGCAAGTGATTAAAATGCTTAGTTCTTTTCCACTCTACCTTTGTTTCTTGCGTTTTGATGTTCCGCTTTGACAGATATATTTTAGAAATAAAGAAATATCCTGGTTTCGTGTCTAATAAGTTCAATGTCAAGCCTGACTTAATTTTTATTGTAGTACACTACATACTAAATTCAAAATACTGGGCTGTTTACACGTGGTGGGAACGACGTTTCACCTGCCACTACAGCGGGCAACTTTGGAGGACTATGGGACAGATATGTCCCACCCTCAGACCGTAGAGTCGGTTTGTTTATTCGAAAAGTAATTCTTGATACTTGATTGTTCAACGCATACACCTAGCTCTCTTAAAGCTGATGAAGGCACAACCTAACCCGCCTTGGTAGCGCAGATGGTAGCTTGTCTGTCTCACATTCAAGAGGTCCCAAGTTCGAATCTCGGTAGGGTGAGTTACCTGGATAAGGTTTTATTCCGGGGTTTTCCCTTATCTTGAAAGACGAATGTCGGGTAACTCAAAGCTCCATGGACCCCGGACTCATCTGAGTATCATTTCACCCATATCATTCAACGTACGATATCACTTAACGTTGGAGAAGCTAAATTACAAAAAAAAAAAAAAAAAAAAAAAAAAAAAAAATGAGAGTACAACCGTTCTTGCACGGAACATACAGACCTACTTCTCAAGTTCAATTCAGATAGGACAAATGCAGATAAAGTAAGGATGTATCTGTATAAAATAAATGTATTCTACAATACTAAATTATGTAATGATGCCTTGTACTTACACTTAATGCAGATTGTTCCTCCCTACATTTCAAATATTTATTTTTCTTCCTTTAAAATATTTATAGGCCGCGCCATAGCTGAGTGATTAAACCGCTTGGCTCTCACCTAGGTAGCCCCGGTTTGATCCCAGACGACCGTAAAGTTGTATATATATATATATATATATATATATATATATATATATATATATATATATATATATATATATCTGTAATTTACGTCCTCCAACGTTAAGTCATATCGTACGATGAATGGAATGGGTGAAATGATGCTCAAATGAGCCCGGGGCCATAGAGCTTAGAGTTACCCGACATTCGTCTTTCAGGATAAGGGAAACCCCGAAATAACCTTATCCAGGTAACTCACCGTGACCGAGATTCGAACTCGGGACCTCTTGAGCGTGAGGCAGAAATGCTACCACCACGCTACCGAGGCGGGCCGTGGTATTTGTGGTGGACAACATGGTGCTGCAGTGAGATTCCTCCGGTTTCCCTCACCATCATCCCATCAATTGCTCCTGATTTACCTCTTCATCATCCCAGGCATTGGGCCGACCCCTCAACGCTGGTATCTTAGGTCAAATATTTCGGCTCCCTCGCTCTGAGGGATCCTGAGCAACTCCTAGCACCAGCATTGGTGAGGAAGAGAGAAAAAAATATGTACAACAGGCCTCGCCGTGGTCGAGTGTTTAGACCGCTCAACTCTCACCAAGCTTGCCTGGGTTCGAGCCCAGCGACTGCAAAGTGACTTCTGTGGGGGAGAACGCGGGTCCTCCGGTTCCTTCCACCATCATTGCACCAGTTACTCCATCATTCATCTTTCTTGTCATTCATTTCACTTCATATTATCGTCCACTTCTCTTGCTGTCATCCCAGGTGTTTGGCTGGCCGCTCAACCCTGGTTCCTCTCTCAGGTGTGCTTCGGCTTCTCTGGCCCTGTCTTTTCGGGCTAGTGTACCCCGAACAACTTACAACACGGTGGTAGGTGATGTAAGGGAGAGAAAAAATATACACAAAAGAAATTGACAGTTTTTCAACATTGCGTAAATTGTTTCAGGCCTCTGGAGCTTCATATACCACTCTTTCAGAATCTGAAGTATGACTGCTTTCAATTTCACAATATTACGGAAATGTTTCGTGAATTAACAAAGCAATCAAACAAAAACGAAAAACAAATAAGTGACTTGAATTGTGTTTTTTAAACTGCTATAAATCTTTTGTGGAGTGCACTCGATCTCTTTCTTATGGTTTGTCAATATGTTAAAATTAACAGAATTTCCAGGAATGAGGACCTCACAGCTATTCCTAGATATTAAGATATTAAGTTTATTTTAATCTAAATGTCCCAAAGCAATGCAATTTGAAATTTAAATGAATGAGGCATTTTTTATAAAATAGAAAATTACAACTTGCATATACCAGTTGGTCAACACAAGCCGTCCTTCGATGAAGTTAGTTACTTCCGGATAACGCGGATGCCGAGAGGTTTGCTTAAGCATGTCAGTACAGTGGACGCATTAGCAACAGAGAGGACCTTGCTAAATCTAAGACCAGCATGAAAGCTAACCTCTAACTAATGTAACTGGTCCCATAGCTCGTCACTAGAGCATACGGTGAGGTACCGGGTTCGATTTATGGGTTCGGAAAAGATATCTGTACGCAAAAGGACCAAAGCAAATTAATTATTATTTGCCAAGGAATATCATCATCTCACGGGTAATTTATAAACAGTACAAAATGGAAATATTTGTGCTTCAAAGTTAGCAATGTTAAATAAAAGATATTATGATTTTGATTACAATAAAGGGTAATAAGTACGATATAATGAGTATAATAATGTTCCTTTAAACTTATGTTAGAGACTGACAAATATTTATTATTACATTATTCATAATACAAGTGTTCAAATTCAGTATTCAGTATTGTGTTCAGTATTAGAATGATACGTTTTAATATTTCTGTAGGTCTGCAAACATAACGCGTTCCATCTTTCAACACTTCTGAATATTCTGGTTTCGCATCGCAGACCCTGGATTTGATATATCCCCATACGAAAAAATATCCAAGGGAGTAACGTTAAGTGATCTCGCTGGGCATCGAATGCAATCACCAGACCTATACACCGTTCGGGGTACGCATTGTTGAGATATTCTGTAACCCCTCTATAATAATGGGGTGGTGCATCATCATGCTGAAACCAGTGCCACACAGAAAACTGAAATCTTCTAGAGGATGCTTAAGATTCAGCTCATTCTGGAATTACAAATATTACAGTTGACCAGTTTCTGTGGACGCCAAATACACTAGTCCAATGATGTGGTCTCCCAGATTGCCACACCGTACAACATCGCAATGCGTTTGTACGTGATGTAGTCGTAACCAGTGAGGATTTTCAGGAGCCCAGTAATATACATTATGTCTATTTACAGTAGAGTCATTGGCGAAATAGCATTCATCTCCCCATAAAATCTCCGTGATGAAATGCAGATTTACGTCAATTTTATTTAAGGGACGTCTACAGAACGATACCCGATTATGGAAATCTTTTTCATATAGGTGTAGGTGCAGGGGCAGCTTAAAAGGGGTGTCATTTTCCTGCCTTTAGAATCCTTTTTACCGAAGACGTCGATAAACCCAGGAATGCTGCACCAATTACGATGTACCAATTGATGTACAAATTACGATGAGAAGTAGTAATGGTTGAAAGTTTATGAATTTCATAATATTAAAAATAATGATCGTAATAGTGCAAACTAAAATGAAATAGCACGATAACGTTATTGTTTATACTATATTGTACACACGCTTTTAATGTAAGTTTTGCTTATCATGCATAAGATTTGCTCTAAAAACATTCCGGGAGAAATCAGATGCTTTGGAGATTAGCTTTTCTACGACACGCTGTACCTGTAAACATCTCTCGGCTTTTAAACGTATTTATATACGTCTAAAGACATGTGAAGAAAGTAGACGTCTAGTTGGAAAACGTTGTGAATACTGACTGCCTCCAGACCTCAGCTGTTAAGGCGATGCGTCTCTCCGTAGATCATTGTCACATTTGTGTGCTCTTCGCTTGAGTACTTTGCAGTTGCTGGCTGTTTGACTCTAAGACCTGACTCGAACTACACGCAGATGGCCACGTGACCGTCTCAGAGCGCAATCAGGGGGAAACGCACGCAGATAGCAGCACCGCTCAGTGAAGCTTCGCTTGTATGTGCACTTCCCCTTGGAACAGCAGCGACGAGGCCAGCCTTCTTGCACTAGCGTATGCAGGAAACCTAAAACTACAGAGGGCGGCTTGCGTGGGCCACTTGGTGTAAGTAATCTGTGCTGTGTGGTTTTCGCCTGGCAAACATCAGTAGAACACTAAGTTTTGAAATACCGGAAAACGTATGCGCTACCTTTGGTGGATCGAACAGTCCTCGATCCTAATAGTGGAGTAACGTTTTAAATAATAGGATAAACTTCAAGCATTTAAAGCCTACATATATATATAAAGAATCGGCACTTGAAATACAGCGAAATGAGATTAAATACCCTCAGGTCACCAAATTAAGCTGTGACTATTTAGAAAAATAAAAGAAATACTGTCGCGAAGCCATTCTTGAGACAGGAGCGACCAGCGCATACAAAGGGACAGATAGTGCAGCGCGGAGATGAGAAAGCTTCCAAAACAGATAAAGATAGATAACTGGAAGGTTCGTCTTTCGTCTTAATTGTGACAGAACGTTGCATAAACTTCTGGAATGGACGTATAAAAGGAAGCCGCGGTTGGTTGAGAGGACAGTAATAATGAGAGAGTCGTAAATGGACTCGTGCAGCTGTGATTTGAAAGTGAACTCTTTGTGGGTGTGACAGACGACCTTGAAGGCTGTATTTGTGTGTGTTACATAATTATGCTGCTGTAGGTGTTGACCATAGTGTGTTCTTACGGAAATAAGGAGCATTTTGAATTTCTGCAACTTGAGCTTTTAATTCTACGAGCCCACAAAGTCACAATACGCTAAATTATAGAATATCGTTTCAATAAGTTGTTATGCCACCATATTTCTGAATTTATACAAATTAATCATTCCTGAAAGAAACCTGATTACAAATAAATACTCGCATAAGGGAATAAAGCGAAACTTTATACATAGGATTATTAGAAGACTTTGGTGTCTAGAAACATTAGTACCTGTATCTATAGAATTAGAATAAGAGTTATTCAGAGATGTGGACACTATTTCATTACGTACTTCTACAGTATTATGCGCAGACCCAAATTGACTCAAATTTTCAACAATTTTGATGTAGTGTCTTTGCAAGCTTGTCTCTTTCACTTCAGAGTTCGTATTCAGGTACAAGAGTTCTGTACTATAAATTTATAATACTTCAGTTACCTATGAACTGAAATTTAGGGGCATCAAGGAACAAGTCATTACAATGAATTAGTCTTTTCAATCGTGAAAGAATTATTAAAATCAGGTTGAACTGTTACATATACACATACGCACACATTCAAATAAAATGTTCTCTCTCTATAGCATTAGTATAGCTTTGTAGCTGTAGGGTGTAAATCCATGTTAATGTGACGTACTAAGCTCCAAAGTTAACCTCTGCGTGTGGTGGATTCACACTTCACTATCTGAAGTAGGGATCGCGAGAGGTGCAGCAGCAGTTTCGCGTCTAAACGCACAGAGAACATACACAACAATGATTATTATCTTACTTCCAGAGAATTTCCCTCTCGCCGGCCTCAGCGTATATCATCCATCTCCTTTTTGCTCCCCCTTTGTAGGTTATCTGGTCTTATCTTCTGTTCACCTGGTACAGCTGTTTCTTTGTTCTTTCAACGATTATATCTTGATTGTTAAATTCTAGTTAAATATAGTATAAACGTTTTCTCACAGTCTTTGGATTTTGATGACCTAAAAGTATTTGGAAAATGGCCCATAATGAGACTGTGAAAATGAAATATATTACATAATAATTTAAATAGTGTATATAATAATTAGATTAATTTAAGTGAGCAATATTAGTGCACATGGCTATAATTTCTTTGCAATCACTAAAGGTAGACTTAAAAAGTAATGATGAGAAAATTTAGAATTCAATAAAAAAGTAGATACCGTTTGTTCTGTGGTTTTATTGGCAGACCTAATAAAAATAAAAAAATTGAAGCAGGCCTTCAAAGAACGGTAGCATTAAGAATTTAAGTTCTTAGTCTACTTAAAATTCCTTGCACTAATGTCAGTTTCATAGTTTGTGACATGATATGAGTATGGGGACAGTATACATCTGATTGTATACAAAATTAACATAAAAAGAGGACAATCTATCTCATTCCCAGCTTAGGAATGAATTCATAACTATCTTATTCCCTGAAAATAATCATGAGTTAGTTCAAAATTCCCTGAGAATCAAATAAACGTTTCCAGAATAAACATCCACTAAGAATGTGACAGTTTTAATGCGTATAAAGTATATACAATTCTTTTTATTTTTCAGTTGAATGATTGAAAAAGTAAACCTTGTCTTAAACGCCAATAATGTACTGAATTTAATAAATGTTCATACTTTTCATACGTAATGTGAATGTATAACAAAGTGATTAAATAAAGATGAAAAGGCAAGAAAATTACAATAATAATATTTAAAATTTTAAAATTGTCCCTAAGAATAATATAGCAATAACATTATAATTGCTTGATTAAATTGATTGTTTATGTCCTTCTGAAAAAGCTTTGCTCTGGAATTCTTCACTTCAAAATTCAAACTACACCATCTATTGTCAAGGTTTTCTCTCGGCGTGTACAGTTATCTGTGCGAAGCCTTAGAAAATGTAAAGTTTATCCAGGACAAGGGTTCAAGTTATGCTTCTCTGAAACTACAGGGAATATAGTATTGTGATTCTGCTCAGCTACTCCAGCAAACAAGCTTAACTTTCATGTTCCGAAATGAAAACCTGCAGTTCTACTCACCTACCCTTCCTAAACCTATTATTTATTTATGTACTCCTGGAAGTTTCGTAACGGCCGTCTTAAAAATTAAGAGCATACACGAAGTATATAAATAATTCATGAAAATCAAAGCAATGAAATAGGAGTAGGCGGTGACTATGAAAATCCTCCCAAGGCTAGTATTATATGTCCCATATTATTGGAGTTTTCCAGCTAACTCTAAACTCTCTCGAAATACAATTTCTGTTATGAAAATTTTAAGGAAAAATCTCACAGTATTAGAACCTGGTGTTGCTAAAACCTTTTCGTATAAATTTACCATACCAATGTTATTAAATATGCTTTGCCTATATTTTAGAAAATTGTGCCTAATATTATCCAATAATAAAATTAGTGAAACATCTGAAGGCTCTGGTCATTTTAAATTTCTTGTCGGTATTATTTTATTATAGTATATTTACTTTAAGGTACTAATGATTGTTGTTTTAGTATATGTTTTCTGGACATCTGAAATATCAAGTGATACATTATCTTCAGGTTTCCTGAAAATGCTACGAGTATGATTTGCAAAGATGTTGAATAACATAGAATTATGGTTCAATCAGTTCTGGATTTTCTAGAGAAATCAATTCACAAAATTAATATTTATGCAATAATAGACCTAAAGAGATAACCTGTACTATCAAATTTGTACAATTTCGTCTAATCATCACGCAAGCAACGAGTATCCATAATCTTTTCCCATAATTTAACACGTATAAGTGCAAACGGTCCCAATTTTAATTCTAGTACCACTCTTTATAAGCCTACAATAAGCCTACATTAAGCCACACGAGTTTTTTTTTTTTTAGTTTTCCTTGAGGGTGTTCAACGCTGGTTGTTACCACGAGTACATACTTCAATTGAGGATGTAAGAATGTTTTCGAAAACTAAATGATCATTGGGAAATGGTCTTTGAGAAAAAAACGTTACAAGCCTAAGCTCGGTAATGAGAGCAGTGAGAACCGAGAAAAAAAAAACGAAAATGAAAATATGATCATTACACTGTGAAGCAGAAACCTCAGGTTCCAAGAGGGAATAAATGATATAAGAAACATAGCTAAAAAGAATATTCGAAATAGCAATACAGTACAAATGAAGGAAAAATTGGACAGGAGTTGCCTTTGGGCACATAGAGGGCAGGAAGTACAGAACAATAGAACCGACATCAAGACGCCAGTAAAATATGCGAGGTATAAGGAAAACTCAGCCAAGCATGATAGAATACCGTTATGACGCTGAGAGGTCATACAACCCAGAGGGGCGGAGAATAGTACTGACGCATAGGAACGACAGACGGAGGTGACCAATAAGAGAAAATTAAAGAAATAAACCCTGCCAATAAAATGTAGAGCAAACCACGTGATAGGCGTAAAATAGGAAAGGAATAGAAAATGGGCGGTGATAGGAAAGAAAAGCTAGGATAGAAGCTGAAAATACGACAGGCAAAAGAGCGTCACTCTGCTAGTGAGGACGACGGGGAGAAGACGTGTTATTGGAAGGTTACTCCGGTACTGAGTATTGTGATAAAAGTAGGATCAGATGTCGCAGTCCGACTTAGAGTTATGGTCTTGAAGATAGTGCAAATATAGGGAATAACAAGGGAGTTCGCGAAGCAACGTAAAAACATCGTAAAGGGGAAAGGAAAATTAGGAAGACAACGCAAGTGTTAACAAGAGAACTACGAGGGCCAGGCTATAGAAAAATAAAGGAATTGAGAGACGGTCAACACGACTTTTCATAACTGAACCCTGAGAAAGAGATCCCAGCTCACCGACGATTAGACAAAACACCCACCTTTCCACCTCACCGTCAAACCTTTCACACTCCATCCCTAACCAAGCACACAATAGGACAACAAACCGAAAAAGAACCCACACCAAACTGGCACCCAACGTGTCCTAAACCAACTCTGAAGTTCGGCACTACGACAACGAGGAACATACAACTTTAGCATCACGACACCGGAGACGCACGCCGACGACCAGGAGAGCGACAACAGGAAGCAACAACTAGAACTTCAACATCACGACAACGGAGAAGAACGTCAGGGACGAGGGTATCCATCACGACAACAGGGACGTCACAACCATCAGAGCCAAAGGAGGTAAAAACAACACATCAGCACGAGTAAGTACACCTTAAACATCTTTCTACAAGGAGAAGAGACATAGGGCCAGCCAAGTAGTGCATCCGTAGACTGTCGTTAAGTATATGCTACTGAGAAGTGGTAGAACGACAAAAGTAACAATGGCGGAACAATCACAGGAGCAAAACATGAACAGCCCAGCACAAGACATTAGTACTGCAACAGTAGTAAGCCTCACAACTACAATGCAACAGATGCTCCAACAATTTCAGAACAATATAGAAACAAGATTAGGAGAACTAGGTGAACAAACCCAAAGACTAGAAACTAAAATTGTAGAGCAGAACCAGACCCTAGAAAATAGATTAGAAGAACAAAGTCAGAATTTAGAGACCAGATTAGGAGAACTAGGAGAGAAAACCCAAAGACTAGAAACGAAAATATTAGAGCAAAATCAGACCATAGAAAAGAAAATAGCAGAACAAACACAAACTTTACGAAACCAGTTAGAAAGTAAACAGTTAGAAAGTAAAATAGGCACCTAGAGAACATTAGGTTAGGACAGGCCACAACTCAGGCAGAATTCCTACACATGCGTACAGAAATGCATGATGCACAGCAGCACATTGTAAATATCAAAGAAAGAATAAATAACATATCTAGTACCAGTAATAATGTGCATGCCCAGTTGAGCGATGAGTTGCGAAATACCTGCGCCAGTATAGAAAATAGACAAAAGGAATGGCACGAGCAGACACAGTCTGAACTCATAGTAATTAAAGAAACTCTGACGCAGGCGGCCGCAGCTCACCGGTCAACGCAAGTAACCATTGCAAACCATACGCGAGAAATGACAGTGCTCAAAGAGGCCATTAACGACCTCAGAATAACAAATGACCAGCCTCAGAGTACTGACATTCCGAACGTACCGGTTAGGCAGGGGATGTTGAACTCGTGCCAGAACACGCCTTCATCAGCCCCCACAGATACATGTAATAGTGTGAATCAGGGTAGCATTTTCAATAATTGCGCAAATACAGGATACCCCTACCATTTTAACCTATTAAATGAAATTACCGTGCCCACATTCAATGACGACAGGGACAACGCGAAGCGTTATATAATGGACGTAGAAGCATATTTCACTCTTAAAAACATCCCAGAGGAATACAAAATGCTTATTATTAAGAAAGGCTTACAGGGACGATCACTCACGTGGTTTCGATTAGCAGTTGGTGACCATACCAGGTATGCAGAGTTTCGACAAAACTTTCTCACCAAATATTGGAATGGTGCCACACAATATGCTGTGCGGACCAAAATAAATACAGGGAAATATCTGCACAGGGGAACACAGATGGTTGACTACTTTCTAGACCTAGCACAACAGAGTAAGATGCTTGACCCGCCGATAGAGGATCATGAATTCATTAATCTCGTGATAAAACATTTCCCAGAACATATAAAGAACCATTTAATAGTAGCAAGACCGAACACTATAAACGAGACGATCGAACTTCTGACGGCACTGCAACCACAGATGACGGACTCAAACACAGGACCACGAGAGGGCAGACCGGTATACAATGAACCGAATCTTAGTGGGACCAGGGCATACAACACAGGAAATGCCCGGAAAAATGACAACGCCCAGAATAGAGAACGATACAGAGACCACTTACCTGCATTTGAACACAGAAACTACAATACACGCTACCAAAGACAAACCCGAGAAAATCCCCACCATTTTCAGGAACCACAACTACACAACGTACATTGGGTACGTACACAAAGACCACAGCAAAGGAGAAACGGCTATGACAGGAACACAACAAGAGAGAGAAGATACAATGCTTTAAGGAGACCCTATACGAACGACATACCACGAGAAAATCCACCAGACCGTAATTGGACCAATAACGGACATTACCAGGAAAACCGACCCGCCGTGACAGACAACCGGACAGAACACATGAACAGTAGGGAAAACCAGCAAACGTCGAGGCAAGAAAACCCAGGCAATACATCTCCAACGACAGTATATAATAACAATGGCGCAGTGACACGACAGAAATGGTTTGCAAATCAGACGTTCGTCCCAACTACACATACATCTCTAAACGGCGCAACGAACACACTCCACCAGGAAAACTAGATGTGGGTAGGATAACGTTCCCGAATCCGACCCCGAGGTATGTGAAACAAGATGGGAACAGGAGCAAAGCTGTAGCAAAATTACAAATACAGGCAGATGAGACAGAGGCCGAAAGTGACAATACGACTGGAAAAATAAAACAACCGGACATTGTAGAAACGCCACAAATAGAAATCACCATAAACGAAGAAATTTATCAGGCAACCTTGGATACAGGAGCAACTGCTTCTGTATGCAGTTTAAAATTCTTTAACGACTTAGAAATGAAAGGTTTACGTCTACAAACACTACCCACAAAGAATGTATATATTTTGACAGCCATCAGCAGAAAAAACAACGCATTCAAAAACAAACAATGATTCCATTTCGTTTAGGACAAATGCACGTTGAACTCATTTTCTTAATAATACCACATCTGGCAGTCCAAATCATTTTAGGAAGTGATTTCCTAGAGGCATTTAAAGCCAACATCAACTATGCAAACAGGTATTTAACTATACGACGAGATAACGAAGAGGCAACGATCGGGTTCTCTCAGCTGACTGACGAGGTCATTAACTTAACAGAGGCAGAAAACCTATTAGAGGAAGAAACCTTTTTTGTGCAATATGTGCAGGTAAAATCAGGTGTTCACATTGCGGAACTTAGAATCCAAGAAGTAAACAAAGATGATAAAGTCGAGGATAATTTTGACGACACCTGCGAGAGCAAGGAAGACCCAGGTAGACGAAACGAAACCAGTTATCCACACATCACTATAAGAAACGGCTCCCTGGACGTAAGAGAAAATACACCTGTCAAACAAGGAGAGACAGAATCAACCTTTAGACTTTCCCCTGAAATACCAGATCTGCATGTAAACATATGGACGTATTTACCAAATTCACTAAATTATACCCGATGAGGAGGCTAACAAGCGCAAATTGTGCAAGCAAAATTCTGGACGATTTTATACCGAAATATGGTAAAATGGACGCCATTTTGGCGGATAACGCGTCCATACACAAAGGCAAACATTTCGTAAATAAGATAAGAACATCAGGTATCAAAATATATAATTCCACAGCATACCACCCGGAAAGTAACCCGTGCGAGAGATCGATGAGGGATCTATCCATCTACCTGCGAATATTAACATACCGCAAAAGACATACCTCGTGGGTCCCCCAACTACCACTAATAGAAAAAAATCATGAACAACACGATTAACCCGAACACTGGTATAGTGCCAGTCAAGCTACACCTAAACCAAACGCCAGAAAGCATTTTACCAGGCTTAAAAAGAGCAATTAACACAGACGAAATGAACGAAATCCAGCAAATACAAGTAGCCTACGAACGCCTGAGGAAACGAGCAGAAACTAGAAATAAAAGGAAGAAAAGATACAAAAAGAAATGGACGCCGAACATAGGAGATAAGGTGCTAGTGAGAACCCACAACAAATCTTCAATGCTTAACAAAACATCACAAAAACTGCATATCCTTTGGGAAGGGCCGGCTATGATCGTTGCGAAGTTCGGTGATCGTTCTTTTGAGCTGGTAGACTATAAAACGAAGAAAAACATAGGTAGATATAACATAGCACTAATACGACCCTTTAAAGAACTGGAAATCACACATACTCAAACCATTACCTGACGCGAACCGGAGTCACTGAACTCATTAATGTACGGCACAGGTAATTAGTAAACACCACTTTGTTACAAATAGAAGAAATACACACGTTTCACAGAAATAAGAATAACGGACATAGAGAGTAAACGCGATGGAATTTAACTATAATATAAACAAATGCTACACCTGGTTATACTAATAAAAAAAAATTTGTACTTAGAATAAGTTAGCGGAGCATACAAGGAATTATAAATACAAGTGCCGAAAACAAAAGCAATCACGACATTGCAGTGACGCGAGTGACAGTGTATGAAACATTAAAGGTTCAATATACTTAAAGAGGCAATGTAAAGCCCACAAGACAACAATAAAACAAATAATGTAAATAAATAGAGAAAATCAGAGACAATCCAAAAATGCAAAATCAGATTGATAACGTAATGTAAAATATTGGACACATTGAAAACTAAAACAATATGTAACAATGTATATAAGGGTATAAATGTATAAATGTATGTATGTATTTTATTGTAAAAAAAAAAACAACCAAACAAACGCTCTAAAGCTCCTTGCTTGCACTTGCGTTGACGAAGGGAAAGAGGAGAAACTAGGTAACAATTGTCAGCGTTAGCACGTTAGTTAAACTTTGAAGGTCGCGGTTTAGTGGGACTTTCGAAGGAATTTGAAATTTTTCCCAACTTGTGAGAAAAATAGCAATATTCCTCCGAAGGGCATTTGAAGCAGAAACCTCAGGTTCCAAGAGGGAATAAATGATATAAGAAACATAGCTAAAAAGAATATTCGAAATAGCAATACAGTACAAATGAAGGAAAAATTGGACAGGAGTTGCCTTTGGGCACATAGAGGGCAGGAAGCACAGAACAATAGAACCGACATCAAGACGCCAGTAAAATATGCGAGGTATAAGGAAAACTCAGCCAAGCATGATAGAATACCGTTATGACGCTGAGAGGTCATACAACCCAGAGGGGCGGAGAATAGTACTGACGCATAGGAACGACAGACGGAGGTGACCAATAAGAGAAAATTAAAGAAATAAACCCTGCCAATAAAATGTAGAGCAAACCACGTGATAGGCGTAAAATAGGAAAGGAATAGAAAATGGGCGGTGATAGGAAAGAAAAGCTAGGATAGAAGCTGAAAATACGACAGGCAAAAGAGCGTCACTCTGCTAGTGAGGACGACGGGGAGAAGACGTGTTATTGGAAGGTTACTCCGGTACTGAGTATTGTGATAAAAGTAGGATCAGATGTCGCAGTCCGACTTAGAGTTATGGTCTTGAAGATAGTGCAAATATAGGGAATAACAAGGGAGTTCGCGAAGCAACGTAAAAACATCGTAAAGGGGAAAGGAAAATTAGGAAGACAACGCAAGTGTTAACAAGAGAACTACGAGAGCCAGGCTATAGAAAAATAAAGGAATTGAGAGATGGTCAACACGACTTTTCATAACTGAACCCTGAGAAAGAGATCCCAGCTCACCGACGATTAGACAAAACACCCACCTTTCCACCTCACCGTCAAACCTTTCACACTCCATCCCTAACCAAGCACACAATAGGACAACAAACCAAAAAAGAACCCACACCAACTGGCATAACTTTCTCTACTTGTGCAAGCTATCGTTACAAAAGATTATTCCTCAATCTACTTCATGTTTAATCGAGATAAATGTTTCCATATATTACCTTATTCCGAATTTATTGTAGATTTAAGGGGATTGTAGGAATAGCCTTGAAGCAATAGAAAAATCTTAAGGAGCTTGTAGCTATGTCATGACTGTCAAATTCTATTTAAGAAAATTTAAGTATTTAAAAATTCAGACAAATAAATAGAAATGCCTAGGAAACGGTTCATTCCAAAAATGTATTTGGCATTAATTGTGGCATTAATGTACTCTACTTCTTTTTATATCTCTGATGGCTTATCAGTTACATAAAAGTCATATAGAATTTAGAGGACTTCCAAGGACATTTCCATCAATTTTGGGATAAAAGTTACATTTGCCTTGAAAAATGCTGAACATGTCGTATTATAATCAAAATCATTAGAGCCATTTTTAGAGAATGTAACATTTAAAAAAGGTTCTTCGTCAATAGTAGTCTGGAATGGGGAATTCTCGTAAAAACCATCGAGTCCTATCCTTGGAAAATCCTGAGATTAAATATAAAAAACACAGGCACACAGAGATGGTGACAAAAGATCCCACTGCGCTGATCTATTCCTAGAAGGTAACTTTTTTTTTTACAAAAAGGACCTCAAAACGTACATCCTCAATAAAATCGCAGTATTGCATTTTTAGTTGGAATGCATTACCTTCACTACATACTATGTACGTGGTTGAGAAATTGAAAAATAACAATTGGAAGGACGGCGTAGGCTGCATTTGAACTGTGTTTACGACGCCATGAATCAGGTTTCGACCATTGCCAGTAAACAATACAAAAATGTTTTGGTCAACCAAAATTTACAAGAAAAAACAACTAAGTGTGAGTAAACTAGGTGGTTCAACTGCCACGTCTTTCAGGTAAGCAGATATGCCTTCGTGGGTTAAAATAGTTGCAGAAGCTAAACCAGTTAAACTAACGGCAGGGGAGGCGAATTTCGTCTGTTCTATGATAAAATAGGCAGTTCTCAGGCTTGAACTGGAGTATGTAGTCCGTGATAATGGACAAGAACAGAATACATAGCTGAAAAGTTCTTAGAATATTTTCCACTTCCGTTACAGGCCCTATTTTTGATAGAATAAATTCACTGTTTAGACTAACATATGGTTGATAAAATTTTATTTGACTTCTCTTTTTCCATACATAGCTATTTTTACTATCTCTGCAGTAAGTAGCAATGCATATTTTGGATGACTAATTGCCCAATTTCGTATAATGAATCAAAAATTTCATTTAAATGTGCGCGCACGGGGTTTATATATGTAACTTTTCACCCAAGAATGAAGAACGAGGGAGAGTTCAAATAATCCAGATAACTTCTATTAGAAGCAAAATAATTTGATAATGAATTATTATTATTATTATTATTATTATTATTATTATTATTATTATTATTATTATTATTATTATTATTATTATTATTATTATTATTATTATTATTATTATTATTATTATTATTATTATTATTATTATTATTATTATTATTATTATTATTATTATTATTATTATTATTATTATTATTATTATTATTATTATTATTATTATTATTATTATTATTATTATTATTATTATTATTATTATTATTATTATTATTATTATTATTATTATTATTATTATTATTATTATTATTATTATTATTATTATTATTATTATTATTATTATTATTATTATTATTATTATTATTATTATTATTATTATTATTATTATTATTATTATTATTATTATTATTATTATTATTATTATTATTATTATTATTATTATTATTATTATTATTATTATTATTATTATTATTATTATTATTATTATTATTATTATTATTATTATTATTATTATTATTATTATTATTATTATTATTATTATTATTATTATTATTATTATTATTATTATTATTATTATTATTATTATTATTATTATTATTATTATTATTATTATTATTATTATTATTATTATTATTATTATTATTATTATTATTATTATTATTATTATTATTATTATTATTATTATTATTATTATTATTATTATTATTATTATTATTATTATTATTATTAGTGAAACCTGCTTTACATATCTTTTAATAAAGATAAAATAACAGAAATCTCATTGTTTACCAAACAGCATGGATTCGGTTGGAAGGTAGACAAGATATTGCTGACCCTTCTCTTGTACGACTGAAGTTGATATCCGAATTATTGAAAAATAGGAGTAATAAATTATACGGAGCTAGATACATAAATTATTTCAATAAATAACGTGCTTATGTTACCATCAATACACAGATAAGAAGCACAGGCTGAAATTTGTCAAGAGATGAGTAGAATGGATTATCCGCTAACTGTCGTGTTAAGGAAAAGCAATCAGTAAGGCGATGTAGCTAAGGCAATGAAGTCAATGAAGTCATTCAGCACACAATTACAAGGTTAACGCATACCTAGAACTGAAACATTTCTGGAAGAAGATGCCAATAGCCATGGAATCAACATTCTGGAAATTATAATGTGATTAAAATTCTTAGAACTTAGCAGTTACCAAATGGGATATTGTATTTCGTATCGTTTGTTGGGATAATAAATTTGTCGAAATTTAAGTGGATAATGTTGTATGTGTATAGGCTGGGAAGGTTATACAGACTTAGCGGTCGTGAACTTTGCAACTTCAATGACTTACGGCAATTTACGGCTGTCATCATCACCAACATCATCACTATTATTGCTACAAAAGCGGCTAATTTAAACTGAAGGTATTGATTCGTCATAAGTTAAAGGATTTAATACTTCAACAGTTACAGTCGCTCATGATAAGATTCAGAGAAGGTAATACTACATTCTCAAATGTTTGGCAACTCATATCAGATAGATTATTATCAAAAACAATAAATTTATCAGTCAACTTAATTTGTGTACATTATGTCATCCACCTACGCATATCGGAGAAACATATCTCTAGATTAACTGGTTACAGATTCTTCGAAGATCGAAATTTGGATTACACGACAGGTTTTTATCAAAGAAAAGTCAAGAACAGGCAGAAGCTCTAATGTAACCTTGCTTTAAAGTAACAACAATATACTTACATTGATATAAATTATTTCACAATTTTGGCATGTTTAGTTGTTGAAATTAATTATGCAAGTAAATATTCTTAACTTCATATGAGCTGGATGTTATTTCCGAACTGTTATGCCGCAGTCCAGTGGAGACATGAGAAGATATTCCAAAGGTTTTGTCTACAACTGTAAAGCACATCTTCAGTGGAGCAGTCGAAGTCTCAGAGTAGGTTTTGTTGACTGTCAGTGTTACTAAAATTATATCAATTTCCGGCAGAACAATACATAACTTTCTTCTTCTTCTACCTCACGACTTTGGATTGTTTAAACCGTTCCGGCTCCAAATTGGTCTGCCCGGCTTTTCTTCGATCTTCCCTGGTTTCTTCTTCCTATAGGTTTATAGTTTAAGGCTATTTTTGGTATTCTGTTATTATTCATCCTCTGAACATTTCTTTCCATTGATTGCTATTTCTTTCAATAGTATGGTTTATTTCTTCTACTTTTAATTCCGTCCTAATATCCTGACTACGTTTTTTATCAATTTTGGTATATCCAGCTATTGCTCTTATGAATTTCATTTCTGATGACTGTATTCTCCTACTATTTCATTTTGTTAGTGTCCATGTTTCTGATCCATAGATCAGAGTTGCTATTGTCATTGTTTTGTATAGTTTTATTATAGAGTCCTTTCTTGCATTATTTTTAATGTTATTTTTATTGAGCCTGTTATATAGTTAAATTTATTTATTTTCTCTATTACATCAGCTTCCCCTTGGTACGAGACATTACATCCTAAATACTAAAAGTGTGATTTCTGCTCAATTATTATGTTATCTAACACTATTTTTGATCTTACTGGATTAATTCCTTTAAATGCCATGGTTTTGGATTTATTTGCTGATATTTTCATTCCATATTCTGTAGCAATTTTATCTAGACTATACAGCATTTTATGCAGGTCATCTTCATTTGAGGCTATTATTATTTGATCACCTGCATACAACATAGTTTTCAATTTGGCTCGTGATACATTAATGCCTCCATTGACTTTATTCGACCAAATCCTTACTATTTCGTCAACATACAAATTAAAAAGTGCGGTTGATAAAGGACAACCTTGTCTTACGCCACCATTAACTATTACTGGTTATATTTTATTTATTTTTATTCTTGTGTCAATGTACATACTTTTTATAACTTCAATTAGTTGTAAAGGTATGCCTCTATTATTTAAAATTTTCCACAGTATCATTCGTGATACTTTGTCAAAAGCTTTATAATAGTCAATAAATAGTAAGTGCGTCTCTAAATTTTGTTCTAATCGTTTTTCTATTATTTGTTTAAGAGTAAAACATTGTCAATGGTGCTTCTTACTTTTCTAAATCCAGTTTGTTCTTCTAGGAGTATTGCATCTGTTATTTTTTAACCGAGTACTTATTATTTTGGCATATATTTTGTAAGCAGACAGTACATAACAGCCGACAAATAATTTCCTGAAAGGCTACCATCTCTCATGACTTAATTGTTTTAGTTAATTTTCGAGTCAAACTTGGAATTAATCCAACAATGTTTGTACAGATAAGTATTGTATTTCATTCTGCTAATGTAGGGAGTATTTGGAAAAATATTCTGTAAAGTTTAAATCATTACCGTGATGTACAAGTACAATATGTTTACTTTTCACGGTTTATTTTCATGCCTAATATCTGAGCAGATTACTTTAGAACCCCGTAGCTACAGCAATTAATGAGTTGTTTGTTTTACACGTAATTAGAGAGACAGGCACCAGAGGCTGTTGTGTATTCCACGGAGGCAAATATTCATAACAGTAGCACATGTCAGTCAGTAAAATGTCCATTGCAATATGCTACTGGAAGTATCATTTATTCCATTAGCTCATAATTAGGAGACGCAAAGAGATATATTAGTCGGTAAATGCTTTTTCATTAAATACAGGGAGTTAAAACAATCTGTTGCAAAAAATTATTTAACTTATTTAGATTTTTGATAGATAGAGTCGACATGAAAAATTCAATGCCATGGCCGGGATTTGAACCACGGATCTCCTGGTTTCCGTCAAGTTGCTCTAACCTATTGAGCTACCATGGTCAACGTGCCGTTCTGACTATAAATTAAATTCTACAATTGACTATATATATATATATTTCCCGGTAAACCACTAGGGGCTCTCGTATCCGAGATACACTGCTTGTAGCGACTTACTATCGTAAGTACTTCAGTCCCAGGCTTCATTAAACTCAAAAACCTTAGCCTATATATGGCTAGTGTGAAGAAAGGATTAATTTCCATCAATTAACTTAAATGATTTAGATTTGTTTAACTTATTATTAGCCAATGGTGGTGTCTCTATTGTGAATGTTTTCAATGAAGTCTTTCAACTATGTTTTCACTGTCTGTTTTGAATGAACTTCCTGCTGGTGGGCGTATAATGTCCATGTGAAAGAAGTCTTGTGTCTGCGCTGTCACTCATAACAACATTTCTCTCTCAGCATCTACAGAAGCGCAGTTTGCAGATTAGTCTGTGGCTTGAAAATGAATTATACAGCTGACACCTATCGTGAAGCTCTAGTGTCGATTGGAGAATGAAATGGCTTTGTGAACATCTGTTATCATTTGCTCTGGTTTTTCAGTTCATTCATCATCCTAACCAGATTTTGTAGTTCATAGGGGACATTCCTGTTTCAAAACAAAGCTGTCTGTGTGGCATCCTGCTAGAACCTTTCAATCATGAGCGTTAACGTAACATGATTACGTGAAATTAATGGCAGAGTCAAGTACAAAATTAAAGTGGTTGAATGCAGCGATCAAAGCGAGGAAACACTATTATGATGCCCTGAACACAAAGCTTACGGTTGATTAATGAGAGGTGGGTAAGCAGTCCAACACCACGAGGAATATTAAACATGGAGAAAAAGAATAAACCAAATAAGGGCTTCAAGTGGTGTGACAGAAATGTACGGGGAAATCAACAATTGGAAGAGGAAACTGTTTGGAAGGTGTTATCTATGATCTATTACAAAGGTAGGAGCAAAAGCACGAAGGGAAGGTGACCTGTAAATTCAACGAAAGCCTATCTTTTCACAACAAGACTCAGTTTTTATCATGGAAATAATACTGTTTAATTTAATAAGAAAACGTATTTGTATAAAAGCTACACAAATACATAAAATTTCAGTTTGTTATCATTCTTTTGTTTTATTCTCTATTTTTCTATTTTTATTTGATAGTCCATAATTGGTTGTTCTTCTTAAATTTTAAAGTTTTTTTTGGGGACCTTGTGTTACTTTCCATGTATTTTTTAAAAATTTTATAGAAAAGGGGTTGGTATTTTTTGTAGCTCCTAATATTTACATATTTTCTTTTTTAAATGTTAATGGACATACAGAGAATAAAACAGACATAGAAAAAATTTAAAAACGCGTTATTAAGGTGGTATTATGTTATATTTGAACTAGTTAAGCTTGAAAGATCCAATTCTATCTTCCAGGGTCATTTTCCAAATCTACTACATCGTAAAGCGCGGAAGCGTATCGGAAAGTATGCAAACATGGAGTTGTTTACGCAAGTCTATCGCACATATACTGCGAGACAGTGTGTGTACGCTTTATTCAGATGTAATCACAGAAAAGTGTCATACACTGGCAGGCACGAGAGATCATATATGGACTGAAAATTGTTACAAGGAGAAAGAAGAGATAATCAAAAGCCTTTTGTCTGAAGCGACAAATGCAGCGGCGGTAGTTTATTTTTGTGTATAATAATTAATTGACAGTCATTCTTACCACACACAGCTCACAAGTGCTGCACTCCACGCCAAGTTACTGATATGTCGCTTTTTATTACACAAGATAACAAGCGAATGCAGCGCTCGTCACTGAAAGTCATAACGCTTCAACGCTCTGGCAAGAAATAAACACTCCTTGTGGTTTAACGGGAAAAACATGAGTCAGTTGGAGAATTTAGTGTCATGCTGGCACGTTGGCCATAGTAGCTCAATGGTTAAGAGCAGCTGGACGGAGACCGGAAGTTCCGTGGTTCAAATCCCGGCTATGGCATGATTTTTCTACCTTTCCATGTCTTAAGATTTTCTTGACATTTTGTGGTAAATCAAAGTTTTCTACATTTTTCTATGCAAATGACAGTTTGAGACTAGGGATTTATTTTTCGGAAAATCTTCGTGTCATATCTCTCGAAGATACTGAACTAAAACTAACGTAGTTTGTTTTTTAATAAATTTTTATTTTTCAGCTATGCTGTTCACACACATACACATACAAGTATAATTTTTTTCGTGAAGTTAAGACCCCAAATAATGTATTTCCAGTGAAATTTACAACATTATCGCTATTTTTGCGTAGTAAATAAAGAAATCTAATGAAAATGGAACAGAAGGCCCAAACAGATGGTGCAGGAAATTAATCACATAACTAAGGCCATTTGTTCATCATAACTATGAACATCGACTACAGGTTTACTTTGCGCCCAGAATGAATATCAATCATATCATTATATGGAAAGGCGACTACGCAACTAAGATCATCTTACTGGCAGCAACTGACTCAAGCACTCTAATGAATCTACAGTAGCCAATAATAAACATAAGGTGACAGTGACAAAAAAAAAAAAAAAAAAAATAGATTACGTAAAGAGGTTTGTTACTGGTGCTGTGATTTTCGATGTTTAACTTGTATGTATAACATGGTTGTCTGACAAGTTTCATATAATTTCGGCTTCGTGTACTATCTACCGGTAGGCAGAGCTTTTGAACTCTATTGAAATTTGATACTAAGGTTTAACCTGACATACATACATGTTTTGAAGTCCTTAAAGCAAAGGACGAAGCAAAAGAACTTTATGTGTATGTGTGTGTGTGGTTGTGTGTCAAGTATTTCAAACTTCAAACCAGTATCAAGTGAATACGAAGGGAAAGTTTGATTATACAAATTATCTGAGACATTTTAAGCTTTAACATGATTTACATTATTTGTGTGGCACTTTTTGATCTCTTACAAATGCAATGTAATCCGAATGAAGAAGCTTTCACAAGCTCTTCTCATAATAATTAAGATTCCTATGTTTTTTGTGGGACTTGTGGGTTCGTAGAATAAAAAGTGCAATTTGCATAAATTCAAAGCGTTCTTTATTTCCGTTTGGTCAAAACTTACAGTATCAGAATTACGTCACATACACAATTACAATCTTCCAAGGTTGCCGTCCACAAACAAAAGCGTTCACTTTCAAAATACAGCTGCACGCTGACGATTCTCAGGTTCCAACTCCACTCCAATTGGAGATCCCGTCTCCTATATTTCCTAACATTCATGATTCCAGACGGTTATGCAATGTTCTCTATCATTCAAGATGTCACTAGAAGTTTCCAGTTATCTATCTTTATCTGTTTCGGCAAGTCTTTTATATCCGCACTGCTTTATCTGTCCCTTTATCTCCGTGCTACACTATCTGCCCCTTTGTGTGCGTGGCCGCGCCATGGCTCAAGTGGTTAGACCGCTTGGCTCTCACCAAGGCGGCCCGGGTTCGATCCCAGGCTACCGCAAAGTGAGATTCGTGATGGACAACACGGCGCTTGTGCGGGTTTTCTCCGGAACCTCCGGTTTTCCCCGCCATCTAATTCCACCGGTGCTCTCTCTTCATCTCATGTACCATCAGTGTCACCGCCTGCGGGTAGTAAAATCGGGCATTTCATTTGTGTACGTCAAACTGCGCTATCGTAATAATGGATGGGCGACACTTGTGATGAAAATATTTTAATCATATATGTTTTATAAGATCGTTGGAGGTGTGGAGTTTCTCTGTGAAAGAGTAGTTTAGTTATCACGATTTACTAGAAAGCCTTCTTGTGGCGCATTTGGTATATGAATGAATGAATTCCTGTATTTCCTTAGGTGGAACATAGGGCCTGCACAACCTCTAGGCCCGTATGTAACGGGTTGAGGATCAGAGGTTTCGTGATCAGAGAGAATCCGAGGTGAATGATCAGCCTAACTTCGGAAGTGAGAGCACGAGAGAGATGAGTTGATAGGAAAGATGATTATGGAGCAATCGTTAGAATGCTGGCGGGAAAAACTGGAGGAGCTGGAGAAAACCAGCCCCAGCGCCACGTTGTCCACCACAAGTCTCACTTTGCGGTCGCTTGAGATCGAACTCGGGGCGCCTTGGTGAGAGCCAAGCGGTGTAACCACTCAGCCAAGGCGCGCCCGATGCATTTGGTATATATTGAATATAAATAATTTAAAGTTTACTATTCATGGAATTGGTTATGCTGTTGTCTCTCTCCACTCTCTTCCATACTCTACCTCATCTCTCCCTCAAAAACATGGTTATTATTCTAAGCTTGGAGGAAACATAACAGTTCATCTACCAATTATTCTGAATAATTTCTAGAGAAAGTGAAAATGTCTCACCGTGTAAATTCTGCAAGTGAATGTCCATACTTATGTATTTTGTTTGTTTTTAATATGCAACAGAACTCTATTTACAAAAATACCAAATTATTTTATAGACTTCCCGTGTTTTGCTATTGAATACAACTCTAGTGCCCAATTTGACCAACAGATGTTAAGACTTAATACGAGTTTAGCAATAGTTAAAACAAAAATTGCATTTCACCAACAAGTGTTAGCGTAACGCTCGTGTTAAATCTCTTGTTAAATTAACAAGCCCAATTTCTGATGTTAGGTCCTTAACAATTGTAAATAGTCAAGATGGGGAGGATGAACTCAGCTGTTGATGTCGATTTGCTATATTTAAGACGGTCAAAATGGCATTCGTAATAGAGTACGGCCTATGAGGAGAAATGATTTTGAGGAGCTATCTGAAGAAACTTTTTACGGAGGTATAGACTGTCGAAACATGTTGCTATGAAGTTAACTGCGGAACTACAAGAGAGGTTGGAGCATGCATCGAAAGGAATATGGCGATCTCACCTTTGCTTCAAGTATTAATAACTTTGCAATTTTATAATTCACTGAATTATGTGGATAATACACTGCCCACCTCCCGTCTGGAAATGTTAAAAGTCACTTCTCCTTCCCATCTCGTTTTAAATTTACGTAACACTGTCGAAGTTGTTTGGTATTTGTAGTAGGACACATGCATTTGAATTAAATTCATTTCCAATATTTTCCCCGTGACATCTTTCTCTTTTACATTCACCGCATCCGCCTTCTTATTTTCCACGATATCCTTACACTTCGTCACCAATTCAATTAACAATTCTTTGTCCATCGATGAGAAATTTGTCTCACGGCTTTATTTAAGATTTTGTTCATCCGACATTTTTCAGCTTGTGCAGATGAAAATGAAAACAAAAGCGCATCGCAGTACTTTCATAAAGTAATGCGACTCATCCATAGTCTTCTATAGCTGTGATATTTACAAGTTTCTTGGCGTTAACACAGGTTAGTTAACATTTCAGAAAAAAGGTTGGTGAAATGTAAGAAATTTAACATTAGTGCTTGCGCTGTGAAACTTGTTAAGTTACATTTGTTAACGTCGATTTTAACATCTGTTGGTGAAATGGCATAGAATGTATAAAAGGTTCAGTGGGTTGAAACGTCCGAGGTCAATTTTATAGTAAATTTTTACTTTCGACGTCACATTTTAATTTGTATTTACACTCTGCCGAATCGACATGCTCCCCATGTCATATCAGTTTATTGCTTTCATGTCCTCGGTAATGAAAGAGGATCACCATGACCTCGTGCAGGTTATGATTAGCGTTATTGTACGCTAGTGTATCATAGCGTGTCTACATTGTCAGAACAGCTATATACACAACTGCCGAGGTAACAGCAAACAAAGCAAGAGAAGCAACCTCCGTGATAAGGGCATTATAAATCTGTCTTATATTCAGGTGGGATGTGTTGTTTGTTAAGGGTTTCCCCGCCCTGATCCTCTGGAACAAGAGTGTCTGGTAATAACTATGCTGTTCGACCTACGTCAGACAGGGAAACCCAGTTATTTGTTAGTTTGCGAACTGTGTCTGCCTGAACTAATGGAAACATTCTGCCTTATCTAATGTTATTCCGTCGAGTTTTCGAAAGTACTTAACGGAGAATTCTTGTACATTGTGGTCCACTTTTCGATATCAAAATTTCAACAAACAACATTCACTTTGGACCAGATGAATTGAACAATTATATTGCTTAATACACAGAGATTCCTAAAACTTATCCGTTATTTAAGTTTTTGAACAGTTTAAGAGTTGAAGAACCTAAATTTCTTTTACTTTACGCTTCTTGTATGACACCTTTCAATAACTAGAAAAATCACTATACTTATTGTGAATTTGTTGGTTCGTAGAATTAAAAGGCCGAGTTGCAGAAATTAAAAACCTCCTTTATTTCCGTAGAGATACACTGTTCAATGTTCACGTAACAACATTACATCACACAACAACACAATCTTCCAAGGTCAATGATAACTGCGTCCAGTTCAGCTCTCTTTACAACAACACTCTTGTTACACAACTAACTCTGCTTACTCACTCTTGTTTACAACTACTGTTTCACCACTGTTTACAACTGACTCACTTTGAGAGCCGTCGCGTCCTTAAATACCTAATTCATAATTCGAGACTCTTCCAGAAGAATAAAGACACCGAATAATCAAGATATTATCAGAAATTTCCATTTATCTCAGTTTGTTTCGGTAGTCTTTTATCTCAAGCGCTATGTTTATCTGCTTATGCAAGCTCGTTATCTACCTAAAACCTATCAGTTCCTTTGTGTGCCAAGCCGCCTTATCACGATCGGGTTCGCGACTTGATTGACAGAAACTGCTAAAGAAATAATGATTTTTAAGGAAAAATCACTTTTTTCAGGCTCAAGAAACAGGGGACTTAACTATTTTTAAACCAGTTTCTGTAAGGTCAGCAATCAGAACCTGAAACTTGTGTGTTTATAGACACTTTAACCTTAACAAATGTTAAGGTTAAAAGTAATATATGCACAGCAATTAATTAGGGTAGAAGATATTGTCATTCGCTAATTGGTATGGTTTTTATGGTTTTCATTCCGCTATGGTTTTTAAGAGGTAACCTGTATGTGGTATATTTGGTGCAAGCGGACAGAGACCGGGATATCCGTGGTTCAAATCCCGGCCATGACATTTGAATTTTTTAGTCTGACTCTTTCTATCTAAATATATTTGGTGCTAGTTAAATAGCAAAGATCCAACGAAATTAGTTCAGGGGTTATTAAGTGTTCAAGTGCCCATTAGGGTGAGGTACCTGGATAATGTTTTTTCACGGGGTTTTCCCTTATCCTGAAAGATGAATATCGGGTAACTCTTAGTTCTATGGACCTTGGGCTCATTTGAGCATCACTTTATCGATTACATTCATCGTCCGATATGACTTAACGTTGGAGGGCGTGACTTAAAAAATTCAGTATATCTTTTACGCCCTTTATTCTTCAATAATCTCGATAATCGTTGTGTTTAATCTCCTCTTTACCTCTTATAATGCCGAGCGAGATGGCTCCGCATTAGAAAATTCACGGGTACGATCTCTCGCAGTGGCCCACTCTGAGCGTGTGTTTTGCCTTGACTTTTCCCTGATCGGCAAGGCAAATGCTGGAGGTAACTTCAGCTCTGTCTGGCGGTCGACTGAGGGCAGATAGCATTGATGCTTGCAACTTAAAAGTTCTTCATGGTTCTGCCAGAGGTGTGTCCACTGACGACTCAAGCTTCCCACGTTCCTGTTGGGTGGTATCTCTGAGCTACCCAAATTGTACGAGTCGTCCACCTGGTGTCTCCCAACTGGGTGGTCTGGCCAGTAACTATTAGGGAACTGAGCACATTTTTGCTGCTTACGTTACTCCTCCCGCAGTTTCCTCATATCACCTTCCTCCAGAGGGTATACACAATAGAAGGTTCAAGTGCGGTGTAGGGGCTGAGTGTCCCCTCCATTGCATAATCTGCTTCTACCTCTTGTTATAGAATGGTTATTACCAAAAACACTGATGGAAGAACGTACCTTACATTGACACAAAAAATATGAAATATTAGTAGAACTTGTGATTTTCTTAACGTGTCCTCAAGAATCTTCCAATGCATTATTGCCTACCTATACTTACCCTCTTACCCTATGAAATTAGAATAGTTATATTTATGAACCCAGCGGGATGGTTCACGCAGTTTCATCCACGTTCGGGAGGCCCGGGTTCGACTCTCGTGGCCAACCTACCTCAACCATTGTTTTTTCGGGGATTTTCCCGAGTCGCCAGGGAATGCTGGGAAGAGGAATTTCTTGCCCCTCCATTTCATTTCTATTATTTTACATCATGTCTCATTTCACATCGTCTCTTTCAGAGCAGAAGTGTCAGCGGGTGTCTCGGCGCCTTGGGTCGGCCGCCCTCTTCTCCTCCCGCCTCATCCTTCCTCCCTGGAATGCCCCACTTGGAGCTTACGAACAATAAACTACAGGTTTCGGTGCCAAATCCCCTCCGTAATAATCCTAATTCCACATTTATATATCAGAACTATCTACAGATTTTTATATAATTGCCCTCCCTTTTGTTCCGTAATTATTTAACAAAGAAACACCTGTTTTAACCTAATACGGAAAGACTTAACATGTAACACAAAACAGAGATGAAGCTGTTCAATTTGAAGTTTCTACCTCCCAGGCTGCGAAGTTAACCTCTTTAGAAAAAATAATCATTGAAGAAATACTCTTCTCAGTGGGCGGCACTGACTTTGTATGTCAATACTTTGCCACATATGTATAATTATTTAGAATTCTGCTAAGGAACTGGATTACCATATATGTACAAAGGAATGTAAGAGGTTCTAAAATTAGGGCTAGGAAAATATTCAGTCATCGATTTTATTCTGACGAAGGGTTTATCAACAGAGGTGATTCTGTTTTGTGTTGTTTTTCTAGGGTTTCTGTTTCCTTAGCTACGCGTATATTATGTTTATTGCTTGGAATGAAATATTTGACTTATTTTTCCTTGCGTATTCTCTAGAGCATTATATGTGTGGAACTACATATCTAAAAGAAAGGTTTTCTGTGTAACTTCGTTTGCTACTCCAATGTGTTAGTATTCTGTAGTACATAGGTTGTGATATCCCTTTGTGCTTTTGCAGTAATTTAAAAATTAAAACGATAGGCATATCACAAAGAATAGAGCTTTAGCTCATGAAATCCCGTTTTGCTTTTGCAGTAATTTAAAAATTGAAATAATGGCCATATTACAAAGAATAGAGCTTTTCAGTTGAGAAACATCTATTAAAATATATATGTTGTTATACATACAAATATACAAAACTTCCTCTCGTATAATATTGGTATAGATGCACATACTGGTCCCGTTATTAGTATTATCAATGGCAAATTGGAAATGCCTATTAAATAAAGAAGGTCGATGGGAGTATTCTGGTTGGGGCTGGCGTGGCTCTGGGAAAATCAGAGCGTAGAGAGAAGTGTTGGTCGAAAAATAACGGCTTAGCTAGGCGTTGGATTTTACGCGTCAGTTGGGCCCTCGGGGTTGAAGGAGCACGAGGTTATTAGGAGCAACAGAGCAGGTGAAACTTAACAACGTAGTTTACCCTCCTATAGGTACTTTGACAGTTTATAATTAAATCAGAGGTCTGAGATAAATAAAGGGCACGTTATTAAGTAGAACAATGCCCTTATAATCCTTACTCAAGCCTGTACTAATATAATGTAGTTTTGGGGCACACATTTGCATCTGAGCTAGGTCCCATAGTTTGGGTTTAGGGAGGCATGTTACAATAATAAAATATCCTTTAGAAAATTCTTGAATTCCTCCGATGCACTGCGCATGTGCCATAGAGTATATAACTAACAATACAGTTAGAGGTGCAATTGGCCTTAGACTGCAGGTTTCGTTGTGTGGAATATATAAATAAAATTAATTGGTTCATATTTTATAATTGTGTTTTATAAGTTACTATTAACATTCCTATAGCTAAGCCGAACATCTCTCATTATAACATTGTTAATCCTTAAGTCTATGCTTCTTTTACACAGTGTATCACGAGGGATACGTTGGAATAATGAGCTATTTTACAGTTTAACAAAATGTTATACTTTTTCCTTTGTCTAGCAAAAACAAATGCTTAAATTTTAGCAAGAGAACGCTAATAGTAATAATTTAATTAGTTTGATTATTCCCTTTGTTGATAGTTAAAGTCTGGCTGTTGTGAAGATGAAGACTGAGATGACGCAAAGTTATAATCTTCTGGGGCATTTAATATATTTTAATTAGGGATATGGAATTTAAGCTCCAGTATTTATTTCTGATAAACCGCTTTCTTCAACGTACTTGTCATTTTCTCTATGAGACTTTGACATATAATTTTAAGACCAACTTCTTTGCTCTTAAATTCAATCGCCTTATTATTGGTTGGTTACTAACACTCCCCACATGACATCCTTGGCCTTAGGAGTAACCTCGCCCCACCATGGGATGACTGGAGCCATTTCTCCGGTGGAGGCACCCAGAGGGCAGTGTTCATTACCTTCAATGATAGGGTGATAGTGAAGATGACGTTGAGGCGAGAGGACCCATAGCTTATACCGTGAACACCGAACCAGGGTGGGCATAGGGGACACTTCACATGTGCTAGACAGAGGTGAAGGCATGGATAGGGCCGACTTAAAATCGACACCCCAGATCCGGGAATCGAGCTCGGAACTCTTTGCGACAATGTCGATGAAATTGAGGGAGAGGTAATTCGGGCGACATAATTAACCTACCAGCATTCACCTGGCGGTTCGAGAAAACTCCCGAAAAAGGGCCCTTGAGTCAGGTAGGTTAGATTTATAATAAATATTGTGAATAAATTTGAAGTGTATATTTTAGGATGAATAAGAAGTTAGAAAATACGAGACAAAATGAAGGATATTCTATTTCGGTTTCCTGCAAATCCTTTTAATTCATGCATACTGCATATCTTATTCAACCGTAGGAAATACGAGACATATTTACACTTAAATATAGTTAATAACTGAAAGTGAGGCTTCCTCGATGGTATACTAACCTAATAATTCAGAGCTGTCGGGTTCAACTCCCGAAAGGATGTGGATACTTCTCTTTAGCCCGGTTATTCCTTGTCCTTCCAAAAGTTTGGAAATAAACATTATGTGTGATTGTGTGTAAATGTGAAATTAATATAACTATAAATAATAACAAACCAACCCAAACATTGACAGCATTTTAAGCGAATGCTGTTGAAGAATTCTTACAAATGCCAAGATGGCAGATCTAAAAGTGGCATATAAATGAACTAAAAGTAGCTGAAGGTCAGTTGGCCGAAAGAGATATTAAAAAGGTCACTACCACAGCGCAGTGGCTTAGAGCATAGCAGCTTTTCTCTCAAACCATTTAAGTTCCCGTATTAGAACTTACCCATGACCGTGAGACTTTCAGGCTAGGGTATTCTTCCAGTGCTCACATCATTGGAAACCAAGTAGGAGATAAAGATAGCACAAGAGATACTCAGGTCGAGATGCAAGTGCCATTGAGCACTATAATCCCCAAAAAACTACTAGTTACAAACTAAAGGAAAGTAAAAATTTAAATGGGTATATATGGGTAATGTAAAAAGCTGAAGATGCTGACAATGAAGTAAACTAGGTTATCAGTAAGAAGTAAACACTAGTAACACAACTTCACTTATCTTATTTAAATCCTGGGACCGGTTTCAAAGCAAACATCTGCTTCATCCTCAGCCACTCAGCTTGACACTCACCCACTGACTGACTGACTGACCTTGACCACTACCGGAGTTTGAAGAATAGCTCCTTATCTAACTGCCATCTACCGGGGACAACACAAACTTATTGATGATGTCTATTGGAGGGATATCAAAATTCATTACGCGATCCTTATTTTTCAAAATAAATATCTTCTCCCAAACCATTAAATCTATCGGTTCTTTCAATTGTTTCAATAATTTAACTTCTGGATTTACTTCATGATTATATGACCAAAAATGATCAGCCACTGCCGATTTCTCTGTCTGTCTATATTTAATATTTCTAAAATGTTCCTTCGCTCTGGTTTCCAAATTACGCTTGGTTCTACCAATATAGATCTTATCGCATTCTAAACAGTTAACTTGATAAATACCAGATTTTTTCTTGTCTGAAATTTTTTCTTTTTTAGAAAACTGTAGCAAATTCTTTATACTGTAATTATTATGAGGTGCTAGTATTATACCCACTTCTTTGAAACATTTTTGGAAGTTTTTATTTGCCCATGGATGATAAGTAAATTTTTTGAAAATATAACCTTTTTTATTTTTTTAAGAGTGGAAACATAATTAACATTTTTTTGATATTTAAATTTTTCTACTCTTCTGATTATAAAATCTTTATTAAAGCCGTTAATTAAAGCAGCGTTTATAATATGTTTATATTCCGCATTGAACTCTTCTTCATTTAGAGGTATTTTTATCAATCTGTAAATCAAACTATTAAAGCAGCAAATTTGTGTGACATAGGGTTAAAACTTTTATTTTTGATATAATTATCCGTGTGAGTTGACTTTCTATAGATGCCAAAACTTAATTTATTGTTATTTTTTATTATCTTTAGATCTAGATAATATTTAAATTGGTAAACTTAACTACAAAATATGTTTATATTCCATGTGTGCAACATATATACACCTATATATACGTATAATGTATATATACATAATACATACGAGGGCTGATCAAGAAAGACTGAGACCCATTTTTTCCTGTAGCTTCCGTGACTTTTAACTATCTGTAACATAAATATGTGAAAAGAGCGGGTTTTTATGTATAATATCGGTAGGCGGCAACACTCTGGTGTTGGTAGGTTGGTAGTAATGCTCTATTTTGTAGACCCTACATGCATTTCACATACCAGACAGTGGAGGTGATGCGAGAGGAGCAGTACAGCGCAATCAAATTCTGTTTTCGTTTACACCATACGGCCACCGAAACTCATGAAAAGCTAAAGCAAGCGTACAGTGAAGATGCACTACCTCGTGCAAAAGTAGGCGGTTCAACGACTTCAAAGAAGGCCGACTTGTCAGTGTTAAGCAAGGTGCGCCTGGTGTTTTGGCTTCTGCTGTGACTGAAATCAACATCAACATAGCTGCTGTGATTGTCCGAGAGGATCGTCGTATAACATTACGTAACCTCAGTGAAGTGTTGAGAATTTTATATTGTAGTGTGTTTACAATTATTCACGACCACCTCCATATGACCCGAGTTTGTGCTTGTTGGGTGCCACGTCTGTTGACTCCCGAACAAAAGGCTTTGCGAATGGAGACAAGCCATGATGTGCTGCGTCTCTTTGCTGATGGAGCGGATGCAATTTTAAATCGATTATCGCCGGTGAAGACTCATGGCTGCATCATTATGATCCTGAAGGAAAAAAAAAACAGCACAGTGTGGAAATCGCCAGGTTATCCAACACCAAAAAAGGCAAAAGTTGTTCCATCTGTAGGGAAAGTGATGGTGATAACATTTTTTGACTGTAATGGAATGATTTACCCGCGTGCAGTTTCCCTTCACACTACTGTTACAGCAGCATACTACACGTCAGTATTGGCTACACTGAGGAAGCACATTACAAAGAAACGACCACAGCTTTCTCGGTCTGGGTGGCGACTTCATCATGACAATGCACGGCCTCACGTCGCAAATCAAGTCATGCAATTTCTGGCTCCATTCAATATTACCTGTGTACCACGTCCACATTATAGCCCCGATCTTGCACCCTGTGACTTTTTATTACCATCACTAAAGGCAAAGCTTAGAGGTATTCGATCTGAGAACTCTAAAGCAGTGCTCAAGAAAAGTGAGGCGCTTCTCAAGGACCTGACAAAGAATGATCTGCATCACGTGTTCCTGGACTGGCAGAGATGCTATAAAAAGTGCATTGAACTCGGAGGCGACTACTTTGAAAAAGTTCATGTAAACATCGAATTGCAGTAATAAATATCTGTGAAAAGAAAATCAGTCTCAGTCTTTGCTAATCAGCTCTCGTATATATATAACATTAGTTGGAAGATTAAATACATAATATTATTATCTACGTTAAAATTACTTAAATTACGCAGGGCAGAAATTTCGGGGGATGGTTCATCGAAAAAAGTAAGAAAAATAACTTATCGTAAATTGTTTTCCTTTCAAGCGATTATAGTAAGTTTCTACAGGAAGTTTGGTTGCCTGATTCAAAATAACAGCAAGTTAATTGGCAGTACAACTAATATAAACAAATGAGTGTTGAGGAAACGAATGTTACAGCACTATGCATTTGTTTTAAATCAGCCTGAGCTGTTCTTGAATTGCTCCGAAGTTTTGTTGTTTTCTCCGTTAAGGTAAAAGAACAAAAGCAGTAATCGAGCTACAACATCGCACGGTTTATTTTCAGATGCTCTCTGCTTCGTTGGCTCTGAGCTGCCAAAATTACAGCAATCAGAACCGCAGATGGCACATCTTAAACAGCCATTAAATGTCGTGCTTGGTCTTTTTAGCTGCACATACTCGTACTTAAACTGCTTGTGATCTTCCAGTTTTGTGTGCTGTGCTTGTTATCCATTGAAAGTGCAACCCAAGAGAAAAGCCTTTCTAAGCAAAGGTGGTTTTAATTCATAATGATGTTTTCGTGGATAAAATCTTCCTTTTAGAACGTTCTAGCCTACAAGGCTGGCAATGGAGACGTTTGTTTATGAACATTAAACGGAGGTATACATTTTACTATTGTGATATGTGCATTATAAAACAAATCTATTTGTTTAGAATGACAAAGAGGTGCATTGTGTAGCTGTTTTCTGCGTAGAAATATATGTACTTTCTCACGAAGCAAAGTACATGTTGCTAAATTTATACAAGGAAGAAGTAATTAACTAGCTAAACACCAGCTGTACGCCTACACAAAGAAGACGTAATTAACTAGTTAAATACTAACTCAACGTTTACACAACACACGTAAATAACCGCATATAAACTATTTATGTATAGTTAAAAGTGGTTCTCTTTTGAGAATAGAGATGCTTTGAAAGAGGTAAGTGCAGCAATCCTAGGAGAAAAATAAAGTCAATTTTTACATATGCTGCTCTGTACTACTTGTTAGGCACCCCTGAACATAGTATCCACCTGAAACTTATGTGAAAATAGCAATATATATTCGGAGATGTGTAGTAATGATCTCCAGCCTGTTGTAGGTTCCCACTGTTGTATTGAATTTCATAGCACCAGTGATGACAACATAATCGTGCACAAAATTACACCATTTTGTAGTATATAGTAGCCTGTGGCCAAAA